>JABSTR010001757.1:0-23840 GCA_013339765.2 Haemaphysalis longicornis | reverse complement strand
TAAATTCACCCGCACTGTGGAAATTTGCAAAAATCCCATCTGTCTCTCTTGTACTGTCGGTCCTGCGCTAACTTTTATTATGAATACTACGTACCAACTAGCAAGTTCTTTTAAGACTGAAAATTCGCAGCTTCAAGCATCTTTACTTCGCAAGTGTGGTCTCTTAGGCGAGTTGGTCGATTGTAGTGAAATAAAAGGGGCCAAGAAGGCAAAACAGAAGTCTGGTTAATTAACTACAGACACTGCTTTGTTCTGATAATGATGATACCGATTCTATTGCAAACTTCAAACAAGTAATCCAGATATGAGAGAAAACATATAAGTGAGTCAGTGGCGGCTCCCCAGCCATTTTCCAGTGATTTCCATATAACGTCACAGAATATCACTTCCGCAATTGGCGGCCAGGAATGGGCGCTTGCTGAAACAGGAATGGGCGCTTGCTGCACGATAAACGCGTTTTAGAACTCAGTAAATATAAATATCTAGGTGTCACCTTTACAAATCAGCTCACATGGTCCGAACACATATCTGACATCTCAAAATCCACCCTACAAAAGCTTTGGTTCCTAAAGAGAGATTAAAAAAACAGGTCCAGTAAGTACAAAGCTCCTTGCATATACTAATGCATGTATACGGTCAAGACTTGAATATGCCACAGTTGTCTGGGACACTTTTACTAAAAAAAGATTCCCACCAGCTGGAAAATATTCAGAAAAAGGCGGTAAGATTTATTTTCTCAAAATATAAGAAGTGTGATTCTCCAATATCTTTGGTGAAACTTAACAACATTCCCACATTAGAAGCATGCAGGAAAATTAGTCGACTACATATCATTCTTGCACAATTGTATATAACTGGCAAGTTGAAAATTGCTCTCCCCCAAATTGTGAAACCACCGACTACCAGGACCACAAGATAGCCATAAGTGCGCACACCAATTTTGCTCGCACACTGCTTTTAAAACAGTTTTTTTTCCCACGCACAGTGTCACACTGGAATTCGCTGCTGCCAGGTGTGTTTCAATCTGGCAAATTTTTACAACTGGAGCGTCTCTTCTTGCTTGCAGTAAGGTTGTGAAGTGATTTGCCATCTTTTCCTTTATTGTGTGATGTACCTTAATGCATCCGAATGTATTTGATGTACCTCCTGCACTGTCTGTGACGATGCTAGCCTTGTTTTGTTTAGTCTTTCTTGTTACTTTGTTCTCCCCTCTGCCTGGACCTAAATATTGGCCTGCAGTACCAATAAAGAAAAAGAGATTTTGCACCGTGTCCACAGCAACGTTATTTGCATCACTATGAGCATGGTTAAGTTACTGCATTGCACTAGCCAAACAACTTGCTCACTTCCCTCTTGTTGCAGTCAGTAGTAAGTAACGCACCTTCCGTAGAGACAAGTTGACTGGGCCCAGGACAAAGCCTAAGCCCTGGGCGCCCCCAATGGCCGTGGGAAGGGTCACGTCACCAATTCCAGAGCCGCCCCAGTGGAAGACGCCCATCGATACTCGCACCAACTCGTCATCTACACACAAGGCGCATCTGGAAGTTACACTCGTATTCAGAGTTCAAAGGGGTGTGAACAGAGCGTACCATTTTGATTTGATTGACTGTAGGATTTATGTGCCGACGCAACGCAAGCGATGAGGCGCGCAGCAGTGGAGGGCTCCGGATTAATTTCGACCACCTGGGATCTTTCCCGTGCTCTGAAATCTCGTAGAAACGGGCGTTTTTGGTTTTCGCCTCCACCAGAAAAGCGGTCGCCGCGCTCGGTAATCGAACCCGCGTCCTCGTGCTCAGCAGCACAATGCCTTAGGAGCATACCATTTTGCTTCAGTCAAAAGATAGTTTTGACGGAATAGGAAATGCATCAAGTCTACTGTGAACCACCTTCAACAAGGCTACAGGATTAGCAAAGGCAGAGATATTAAGGTGGGCACTGAAGCAATTCCCGCATTCAGAGATTAATATCACTGAGAGTTAAAAACAACGCAAATTTTAGAGGTCAAGGCAAGGAAGGACCCAGCGGCATGTTTTCTGTAACAGTGAAATGCAATGGCATTGCTTTCTGTGCGCGGTTTTTCAAAAGAAATATAAAAAGAATTCAGGCTGGATGTTTTTTTTTATTCATGGAACATCAAGAATTCACTTGCACTCAAGATGTACAATTCCAGTGAGATATAGAAGTGAGCGTGAGTTTTATTGTCTGAAGCATGCATGGAAGCTCTGGACACGTTACTAAACAGTGAAAACAGTTTGCTAGGTTCAGCGTGTGAAATGAACCCTATCTTCGCTTCCTGTTGTTCTGCATTCTATCCGATGTTGGCATGGTAACCTTCCTAGTTTCTGTTTTTGCTCCATGAAATACATCGTACAAACTTTTAATACATCATAAGTCTATTCAGGAATTGTGTAGTTTAAAAGACGTCCCTTGAAATTCATACTTCTCTGCAATAAAAGCAGTATACTTCGCACCGAAACAAATTGCAGCGACTTAGAAACAGGCAAGTTTTTCAATAAAGCAGAATCGCATCATGTCTTCAAGGTTCTTTTAAAAAGAGGCCACTAAAGTTAATCTATCAAACGCCTACTTGTGACGGCATTGTGTGTTTCAACTTGCGCAATCGTTCACTACAACCTTTAGCAGGAACGTGCAGCTTGCAAGATGAAGCAAATGCTGGAGGACATACTTCGTAGCGAAAGTGCTAGCAATGACTTCAGAGTGGTTTCCAATGTCTTCCCACACTGTACCAGTCCTTAAAACTTCAACGTTTAGCTATTTTTACAGCTGACGTCAACCTTTGGTTTCTTCATGTGCATAGTGCACAGCTTTTAAATTAAATGTGCTCAAAATCTGCCAACTTTCGCCCTGTGGGAGTTCGCAAGTGTGTAATCAGTGGCGACGTTGGCAGGTCAGTAAAGACGGTGGTGTACGGGAAACGGCACTTTCGGAGTACGAAGGAATGAGTTTGCGCAAAAGACGAGGACAAGGAGAGAGAGACAAGACAAGCTCATCTTTCATCTCTATCTTCGTCCTCGTCTTTTCGCAAACTTATTTTTTCATTCATCATGAACCAACTAGCCAGCAATCAGGTCCTACTAAGGCACTTTTGAATTTTCCTCTCGCTCAAAGGGCACCGAAATTGAACGGAAGAAATCGGAAACATGTGCTGCACATTCTAGACTCTATTTTGACACGGTAGTCATACAGTGTTTAACGGGCCCTGCAACACTCCTTGGGCAGTGCAAATAAACCGGCGCGACGTTTAGATTACACTGCCAGGAATACCTGAACCAAATATCACACATGCACGTGAAGCGGTTAGCGCGCAAATCACTCTGAAAGACTCGGAAAAACCAACTGCGCTCTCTTCAGTTCTCCTCATTATGCACACTTGGCATGGCCTAAACGACGTCATTGAGGCCATGGCTGTCCTATTGGCTGTCACTGGTCAACTTCGCGGCTTATTTCTCGCATTTCCTGTGACGATCCGCCGTCGTCAGCGCTCTGTATGAGCCTCTTCTATGCGTGAACCTGTACACACAGTTTTGCCGTTTCTTTTGTGTTTTGAGTGCGCGTGGAGTTTGAGTGACGAGCTCAATACTTCCCTCTCAATCAGACCACTCGACAACAAACGTTTATTGCTTCAAAAAACGCCTTATCAGCCCAAGCGCGCGTTTGCAAGCAGGCACCCACGTGGCACCAGACCGCAAATAGACCCCTCTACGTGGCGGAGAAAAGGAGAAAACTCCCCGGCCTGTGATATATCGAAGGCCACGGAAGAAAACACCGCGAACCGCTCCCCTCTCTGGGAGAGAGCGCGCACATTTCGTCACGTTGTCCGTGGTCGAGTTGAGAGGGAATGATTACGCGCGATTTCTCATCGTGCGTAGTTTCGGTGTTAGCGAACAAATTTTCACAATTCTTGCGGGAGGAGATTGCTGGGACAATAGATGGGACAATAAACTCTACCCTAAAATACATTACGAGTAGTTGATGGAAAGTACTGCAGGGTCCTTTAATGTGAAAAAGAAAAATTCCCCGCTGTACGCACCCTCTTTTGTGGTCGAGTAGTAGCTCGTGGGTGAGAAGTCGGGCAGGTCGAGGAAGCGCTGAGTACGTTTCAGGGACACCCAGGCCTCCATGCATCCGTTTATCACCCAGGGAAATGCGTTGAGAGGCACCTTGAGCAGGTTGAACAGGGCAAGGCACGTGAACACCTGCGGAGACAAGCCAAGTCTTACTTCTAAAGTTTGACGAGAACTCACACTCACAAACACGCATAGCCTTAAATTTTCTAAGCCAGTACTCAACAAGAAGGGCGGAAGCTCCAAGAAACAACAACACAAGCACTGGCACAAGCAGCAGCTAGAGCAGACATTGCCATTATATACTAATACTGGTTTGCTGAGCCTGTAGTTCTTTAGTTTTACCAAGTTTTGACGAGAGGTGGTATGCTTTGGTGAGAAACAGTACAGCATTGAAAAGAGGCAATATATTTTGAGTAGAAACAGTATAGGTTGCAACGAGATATGGTGTGTTTTGACGAGAGGCAGTATGTTTTGATGAGAGGCAATATGTTTTGAAGAGAAGCAGTATAGTTTGCACTGAGAGGCGGTACGTTTTGATGAGAGGCGGTATGTTATTTTGTCAAGAGTATTATAGCTTGCAACAAGAGGCAATCTGTTTCGACAAGAGGCCGTATGTTTTGACGAGAGGCAATATATTCTGAAAAGAAGCAGTATAGTTTGCAATGAGAGGCGGTATGTATTGATAAAAAGTGGTATGTTGTTTTTGATGAGAGGTAGTATTGTTTGCAACAAGAGGCAATCTGTTTTGACAAAAGCCGGCATGTTGTTCTGACAAGGGGTAGTATAGTTTGCAACAAGAGGCAATCTGTTTTGACAAGAGGCAATATAGTTTGCAACTAGAGGCGATATGTCTTGACAAGAGGTGGTATGGTTTGCAACAAGAGGTGGTAGACAAGAGGCAGCATGTTTTGAGAAAGGCAGTACAGTTCACAATGAGAGGCAGTTTATTGCGACGAGAGGTGGCACAGTTTTGCACGTACCTTGGCCGCCGTGAGCCGGTGTCCGAGGAGCACGTAGGTGACGAAGGAGAGGACCGACATCAGTACGGGCGTGACTACCCAGAGGAAGACGCAGAGGGCGTCCAGGTACTTGCGCTGCCGCAGGAACCCCACCTCCTTGTGCCGGATGCGCACCACCCGCTCGCGGAACAGGGGCTCCCAGGCGTGCATCTTGATCATGCGCATGCCCCACAGCACCTCCGACATCAGCTGCAAGGGGGGCAGCAATGGGGGAGAGGGGGAGACTTGTGACGTGCACACTGAGACACGCCCACTGACGTACACTGCACACTGAGACACGTCCACTGAGAAAAGAAGCGCCTGTCTTGTGCCTTCTTCATCTCGCTTTTTTCCTCCTCCTCCTCGCTTTTTCATCAATTTCCACTGTTTTAGTGATTTTATTGATTGTTAGTTTCCGTTCCACACGGGCGCGAACGGGGGGAAACAAATGTATTGAGACCTGGGGGGGGGGGGGGGGGATTGGTCTGCGGCAAAAGAAACAGAAACTATGCGGCACATAGTGTTAGAATGTGAGGGTATAAAAAAAAAAAAACCATCCAAATCTACATGAAGGGTAAAAAAAAAAATATGGGCTTCCAGAAGCCCTAGGATGCAAATTAAGGGTATCACAGAGGAATTAACTTCAAGGCTGTCGAGGGGACGAAAAGAAGATTAGAATGCTGGTGGACGAAAAGTAGAGAGGGGAATATTGCCTAGGACAGTTACCACCTGTAACAGGGGCCAAAAAAAAAAGTATTTCATGCCTAATAAGCTTTAGTGCCTGCCCTAAGCAGCGCTAGTATTAAACCAAGAGTGTAAAACATGGTTATATTAGTCCTTTTTGGTAAGATGACATGTCATTACCCCGCTTCAAAGGGGAAACCAATAGCAATCATCATCATCATCATCAGACATGTACAGCTACACTGTAAAAAATGATCGGAAATCCACTGGTGGATCCTGCGTGTATTGTCCGTTTCCCTTAAAAACTTGAAATGCGGCCCCAAGTTCACGCCTTCCTCCGGCTTCAGAAGCCTGCCGTGTGGCGTTTCTCGCACGTCCCTCACACACCAACATAAACCATGCTTTGTGTTTGAAGCATCTCAACGGCCAGGTTTGCTCCCTTCAGCAGCAGCCCTGGCTGCAAGTCACTTTTTGGTTTCCCGTCAGCATCGGCATTTTGTTGTTGTCTTTCCTATTTTTTTCATATTTTTCTGCCATGCACTGGCTGTGGACACGATTGCAATGTAACTGGCATGTTGGTACATGCAAGGGCTGAGCCCTGGAAACATCGGCCACCGAGCGAAGGCAGCGCAAGCACAGCCACGTGCTCTTTCAAAGCAAAAGCATTCTCAGTGGGAGCAACGGTGTCCTGTCAAAAGAACTAATGCATTTCCCCATAGACAGGTTGGTCGACAGCAACGCTCTGATGAGATCTCTGGACCCACGGTACGTGCATGAAACTGGGTTTCTATTGAGTCAAAACAGTTAGTACTTGAAAATCCTGGAAAAGGAATGGTTCTATGTAAGACAACATGTGCATTGATAATGAAAAAGGAGTACAATAGTAAAACTTTATGTTTTTAAACTACATACTGGTATACATTTACATTTAGAATGTTCGTAGATGTGTTCGCTTTTTGTGAGAACAATCGCAGCATTAGTTTGTTCTTCATTTGCCATTTGGGTCTTTGAAAGTTTGGCGACCGATTGGACGCACTTCAAGTGAAGGTTTTGATGTAGTTTTAATGTCAGGAAGCTTTCGCAGCTCTCTCAACTTTCTTTAGGAAGGCATGGTAAAGTTCCGTTCTTCATTCTGTTGCTCTGAAGATGGTTCAGCGGTGAAAATTTTTGCGAACACGAACCATCTATTGTGCATGCAGTAAGAAACTGGCCACTGAGAAGGCGGTCGAGAAGAACACGGGGCATTGCTTTTCACAAACGCAGTGCAGAAGCACTTTGCCAACACTATGTTGACTACAAATGAGAAAATCGCACAACTGATGAAGAATTCTGCCACCAAACACATTCTTAGAGGTGATAGGTTCTTGCGGCTACACCATGCGTGCCTCTGTTGTCTCGCTTCTGGTAACATGGCATGACCGCTCTCCATTTACACGATCCTGCCATCTACATGCTGCTTCTGCATGCCATGCACTTTTTGCTGGCGTGTGAAGAAAAAATCCGGCCCTTACATCTCGTCAAGCCACTCGCTATCTATTTCCGAGGATTCAAAAACAGCTCAACCGACTTTCCACTCCTTCTTATCCTTTCCTACTCTCTCCACCATCTTCTATACGGACAGTCATGAACATAAGCGACATCTTTAAGGGGGACTCACCTGTTAACATTCGTATAGGATGTACTGCTTCATGACCCGCAAGCTTAAAAACCATTGTGCACCAATACGAAAAGTTTTGCAGATCCTTGAAATGCCCCAAACGGCCCAGTTCACTTACTTAGGAAATATGTAACTTCTTTACTGGAATAAAAAAATAAAACCCTCGCTTGCTAGACAGCTAGCGCCATCTAGTGAAAACTAGATAAACTAAAATGCACTTGTTTATTTTTTACTTCCGTAAAGATACCCAATATTTCTAAAAGAAGTAAAGTAGAAAACGAGGAACATTTTGACAGATTTATAAAACTTTTTATATTGGCGCACACAAGCCCATGTGTCATGAATTAGCAAGTCCCATTGGAATGTCATGAGGTGAGTGCCCCTTAAATGAGCCCTTATGCAATTCTTGGATGGAAAAGCCGGCCAGAATGTATTCCCCACGAAAAGGCTTGTAAGAGGGAGCCACAAAGTACGACCATAACCGGCTGCATCAATGCGGGACTGCACAAAAATTATTTTCCACTCTAATGCGCGCACGGAGTACCTTGATTCGCTCGTCTTTGAACGCCATCATGCCGGCGCTAAGCTCTCCGATCTTGAGCGCGATGCAGCGGTTCACGGGAACCAGCAACACTGCCAGCACAAGACCGGCCAGGAAGGCAGGACCGATCTGTTGCCATAGCAGGAACATTGTCACCGCCACCTGGGGAGACAAAAAAACAGCCACGATTAGGAAGGAGGAAAAAAAAGATTTGTAGTATAGGTTGTATTCACTGGCGAGGCACGCATGTAGGCAACCATGTGAGTGCGCTGTCACTGGTTGCGTCGGGCTCCGCGGGATAGTGGTACTTGTCCGTGCCACATGGAGTATATGTTGCACGTCCAATGTGAGTGCGATAAATAACATCTCTGTTGACACCACCGTTGAGAGTCGGGTTGAAACGGAGCAGACGACGCACGCCGGTGTTTTTTCTTCTGCGGCGTGCAGGTGCAGTGGCACAAGCCGCGCCATGGCCGTGGCCATTTCCAGAGTTGCCAAGAAAAGAAACTGACAGCCAATCTTTTCAGTGAATACCATCTATACAAAAAGACTCCAGCTTTCTTAGAATTAGATGATACATCCTGTTGCAACTTTAAGAAGGCCATTAACGTTTGCTCATGTTTGAACTTTAACTTATGTCCACTCTTGTAAGAGCCAACCCTAGCTTTCTTCTTTGCTCTCTCAAGATTTGAACAGAGCAGTGGTGTTTTCATGCCGACCAAGAAGGTTATGGTGTGCATTGTACCCGCACCCTTGGTCTCAACCATGCATTAGGCATTGTTTAGCCAAAATGTTGAAAGTGGGTCCCATTGTTGAGCACAGATATGTCACAGCAACGCCTGCCTCCACCTCTACACCTATCTTCTTGCCCAACACGATGCTTCGTTATTGTGTGGAAAACTGCAGTACCCTCCGTGCATTTTGATGCGATAACGATTACATATCTAATAGAACCCAGAAATACTGCTCTAAATAAACAATAAAATGCGCTAACAGCCAGGAAGCCTTCAAATTTTCACAGATGGCTACTCTGAGCCGATGAAGCTACCACCGATTTGCTCGTTTTTAGCCCGTTTTCAGTTTATGCTGAACGGAAGTTGCTTTACTGGCTTATATAATAGTCAGACATGAGGACAAGGCGCTCTCTAACCAACAGACTATTAGTGCATCGTGGAACCTTCCCATAATTTACTCTGAAATCTCGGAATGTGTGGCACAAGCTTGGCTGAACCCTTTACACTGGGAATACATCAGTCTTTGATCCAACTTTGAACACACAAGGAAATTCAAGTTTTTTTAGGGCTTTTTCACAGCACGACTTGTACTATTGATTTATTTGATTGACTGTAGGGCTTAACACGCCGATGTGACACAGGCGATGAGGTGCACTGTAGTGGAGGGATCCAGATTAATTCTGACCACCTGGGGATCTTTAACGTGTGTCAAAATCTTATTGACACGGGTGTTTCGACTTAGTATAGTGGTGCAAATCAGTGTAGGATGTTTGTGTACGCTCGATGGATATAGGTGGCTCTAGGTGCGTCATTGGCTGTGTAGCATACCTTCTACGTGGGGAATAGCTGCACACATGTCAGATAGTACAGCAAAAGCACAAACGCAGGACAGGAGGTAACTGGACAGTAAAGCATGAGGCAGATTCCAGATACGAGCCAGAAGTTGCACAGCATGACAGGAGGGGTTCGTTTTTCTGATATAAAATAATGATTTAACCTGCAACAATTAACAAAGTGTGGTTTTTGCATTTCGTAAATTGACCAATATCACCGCCACTACTCGACCAAACAATTATAACGTACGTGTTCAGACTCGCACTTTAGGGGCCAAGCCCCTCAGGGGCTGGGTCTATTGATGCCTCCTGTCGTCGTCGTAATTGTCGTCTCATGTAGTCACGGTACTAAAACACCGGGAAACTCATTTATGCCTCGCACTAGAATACAACGCATACTAAAAAAAAAAACACCGGGATACTTGTTAACGCTTCGCGCTGGAGCGTTCGTGCTTCAAAGACAGATACTTTTACAGCAAGATAGCTGTATACCTCTACCCCCCAATGGTTTCATCTCCATTGGCAAAAACTCCAAGGTTCCAAGAATACACTTTTACATTACATGCTTCGCCCCTCACCAGGTTTCAGGTTAGTGGAGATGGCCCGGGATTTTTTTCCCATTTATATCTGCCGACTAAATTATAAGAGTGCAAGTGAATGTGTGGTCGTTTAGTTTGTGCTTACAATGTAGCAGTTCGGGTTTTGTTCTGGTTCTTCAACATTCTGAGTTAGGTTGAGGTCACCCATTACCAGAGCTGATTTGGTATTTGTCCGCATAGCCGTGTGAACGTAACCTGCTAAAAGGGTTTCAACTCGCATTCTTGTCTATTTTACAGCACTTGCTACAGACTAACTGTACTACTCCACAATGAAACAAGTGCCATGCACAAACAGTCTTCTGTACACCCATAATCAGCCCCCTACTGGAAAAGAAGAACATCAAACTGAGCGAGTTGGTATTGGTTCGTAGTGAAAAACTGCGCAAAACACAACCGCTTTAGAAGAGGTCTAGAAGATGACACGAGCGCAGATGACACGTCTACGCTTGTGTCATTTATGCCCTTTCGAAAAATGTGTTTGTGTTTTAGACAGTTATTCATTATGAAACTTTACTAGTGACAACAACACACATCCCAGCTACTATACAAACCTGCAGAGGCAAGCTCCACGCCTCGTTCAAGCTCGGGAAAAGGTTGACAATGCGATCCGTGTCCGTGGTCACCAGGTTCAGGGCCTCCGTCGAGCTCTTGCGCAGTTCCGTGGCATCCGCGCGCAGTGTCTTCTGGTACACCAGAGCCACCACAATGGCCCTCGCCTTGAGTCCCACACGCGACACGATGTAGCTGTAGTGAGTCGAGAGGAACGAGCCCAGCAGACAGGCGAGTGCCAGACCGGAGGCGTAGGCGTAACCGGACCACACCGGATTCTTCCCCGGACCCTCCTCAAGAAATGCGACGAGCCAGTTCAGTAGCACCGGACCCGCAAACGACAGTGCGTCGGCGAGAAACTTGAGGAGTCCGGTGGCGTAGTACTGCCGACCGATGCACCGGTGGAAGAGCACCAAGAGTCCCGGGAGCGGCCGGTCGGCATCAACCTTCCGGTAGAGTCCGCGGACGACCTCTTCTGGCCTCAGGCTGATGGGCAGGTCGTGGAGGTCGTCGGGCTCGTGAATGTGACCTCTGTAGCCGCGGCGCATCAGCCGTCCCACCCACCAGAAGGTGAGAAGAGAGACGAAGTTGGTGTCCTCTGCAGTGCCGAGCTGCCGAGCGTCGTCGTCCGCTTCCAGGAGACGGACGTAGCTCTGAACGGACGACGACGATTCGGCGCCGGGCGTTCGAGGCGGCGTTTCGCCGGCCGTGCTAGAACAGTGTACGGCGGCCGTCAGGTAGAAGGCACAGGAGATTGCGCTCAGTATGTTCAGGTAGAGGTCGGAGCTGTACGAGAGCTTGGAACCACGGTCTGCCTCTTCCAGCGACAGCAGCGCAGCGACGCGGAACGTTGCGCACAAGCCGGCCGCGGTGACGGCAAAGACGACGGGGATCTCGCCCGCTGAGCGGCTTTGCCGTGGCAACGGGTTGGCGAGCGTCTTGAGGTAGAAGAAGTGGACGGTCCAGGCGAGAATGACGACGCCGACGCACAGGATAGTGGACGGCGCCATGAACTCGCTGAGTATAAGCTGAGACATGACGAGGTGGACGACGGGCCGCAGCACCAGGAGGGTGCAGCAGAGCTTCCGGAGGTGAGTCCGCCATGTGTCCGGTAGGAGGTGGACGAGCTGGTGGTCGCGGCGGCGGGTGATCTGGCGGACGCCGGCATAGTAGACGCTGATGACGGCGACGAGCGTGTGCACGGCGCTGGCCAGGAGGTCCAGGAAGCAGCGGCTTAGGTGGTTCTCCTCCCAGATGACTAGCGTGCCGTCCTTCGTCGCGCAGATGCTGTCCCAAAGGTTCATCGCTTCATTTGGTGGCGTCTACTTCCGTTCCTGAAACGATAGAAGACAACGTGAAGCATATAAAAGAGGGCAGTATAAAACTACAGGAGGCGATGGTCAATCTAATTGCAACAGTAAAGCGCGCTGCGTGTATTTTTTGCCAATATTTCCAAACAATTCATTTCAAATCAAGCCTAATTCAGATATTTTCAGCGACAGAATGCTGCCTTCGATCCAACCTAGGCCAGCAAAGTTCATACAAATTATTCGGAGCTGAAAATATTTCGCCCCTCAAGCTTTGCGAGGCGCACAGCTGTTTTCATATTTCCGCTTTTGGGATATCTACATCACCAGTCAAAGACCCCAGGCCAGCCATTCCGGCACAAACAAAACCATGACTTTTAAGACACTGTCACCCGAGAGAAGATCGCTTTGCGCCTCTTCGAACACACCACTCACGTGAAAATGCATGCACCCTCCTAGGCGTTTACCCGTTACCTGGCACACAGTCAGTCCCACGTGAGACGCACACACCCGATACGTCGCAGAATGGGCTAGGTAGGGGTTCAGCTAAATCAACGCTTGTATAACAAAGATCCGTGACACAATCGCTCACCGAAAGGAAGCCGTTCCGAAGCTTTAACTGCCGAGCTTGACGCCAAGTCTTGCTCAAATCAAAGCGCACTTGTCACTCTTTAAACTTCATGATCACTTTCCACGGGTCATACACCACGTCAAAATTCGATTACAAATTTAATATCTCGGTTTTTATAGATAGTTAACACGCGGCAGTGCACAACGTCAACGGCGTCTGCTGCAATCATATGGCTCGTTTGGCTATGTCATCGGATCGCATTGGATGTCCTACAATACGAGAAGAATGTCGTTAAAGTCAAATATAGTTATGTGAGAAAGTATTTTTATAAAATACGTAAAAATAAACTTTATGAAATATTACTGTTCGAAAATAAAAATTCCCAAAATTTTAAGTCACCCCAATACATTGTTGCGTCTCGGCTAAATCAACACGTGCACATGGCGGCCGTGTCAAAAGTTGCAAATACGCGTTGTTTCGCGCTTTGAACGCTGCCTTGCGAAACGATTCATGTCGTGATTTCAGTGTTAGGGACTTGCAATCATGCCATCAACCACCGAGCACATGGATAACTGGAGTGCGGTCTTCGATCTTCTGCTTTTCAGGCAGCTCCGAGATGACGTCGACGACACGCTGGTGCAGAAACTCGTCAGCTCCCTCGATACTTGCGTGCGGGACAATCAAGGTGCGATTATGCTTCTCTTTTACCACCTGCCCGCAGATTTTGTATGTCCTTAACTAAATTGGGGTGCATTTAAATCCCAAACTTCGTCGCAGTTGACCTGTTGCTAGCTTCTTTTTTTTTTTTTTTTTTGCGAGAGTTGGCCTTACGGCATAACAGTTATACATACAACATCACATTTGTTCCACGCAGAAAAGTCAGCAGCGACCGGTACTGAGGGCCCCATATCCACCGCTATAGATCAGGGGGTCTCCCAGGATGGAGCCCTGTGCCCCGGAGGTGTTGCAGGCGAGAGGTTTGAAGGGCAGGACAGGTCCATAGAAAGTGGTTCGTGTCGGCTTCGGACGCAGGGACCGTGCAAAAGGGACAGGTGTCCGCAAACGGTGCGTGATAGCGGACAGGCCAAGCGTGGGTCACTACTGGGGTAAGGGCCACCCCAACTCGAAGCCCCCGCAGCAGGACCTCCTCCCAGCGAGCGAGCCCACTGGGGAGGTCAGCTTCCCCCTATCTTTGAGGGATATTAAAGGTCTTTAATATTAAAGTGCCTCACCATTGCTACCACATTAAAAGGATGCTTAAAGGCATCGTCGGGGTGGTGTACTTAACGTCTAGTTGAAGGTAAAGGGGATGTTGGCTGTAGCATCACTGTCGATGCTGTGTGCGTGTTGGCTTGCTGCTCATTCCCAGCCGGAAAAAAAAAAAGAAAAAAAAAAAAAATGAAGTCCGATTGAAACCGTCAAAAGCACAAATGCTCCAATTAGAAACGAAGTTGGTTGTAATTGCTCCATTTTGTGTTTTTAACGGTTCCAATTGGACCTTCCAATGGTTTTTCTTTTCGGCTAGGTTCTTCCCGAAACTGCCTTTTGGGAAGATCACCTTCGTAAAGTGGCAGTCCCTCGTTCACTTTCGTTGCTGCACAACAGTTGTGTTTCTGGCTAAAGTTGCACCTGGGGCCCAGAAAATTTGTCACCCCCCGCACATAGACAATGCAATTATTACTAGTAATAATAACAACAATAGTAACATTAGTTTTTTGTTATCATAATAATTGTTATTATTGTTGTCAATATAATAATATTATCACGGTTACTATATTATTGCTTTATGGTGGGTATTAAAAACACGTATGTTTCTTTTAGTTACAAATGTACAAAAGACCGTTCACAGGAGCTAAATGCCTGGGCTTCGAAATGTCAGTACAGGCATGCACAATATACAACGTGCAATGATATGAAGTCACAGGAAAATAAACGATGTGTAAGCTGCTTCAAAACAATGGGAAATATATAAGGAAAGATAGCAGCAAAGTAAGAAGCCGTGTGTTATTCATACAAACTAAACAATTCTAGATACACGGGGTCGGTTTAGAGTGCCCCAGATGTCGGCTGGGCTGCAAATCATGAACACTGGCTTTTTCGGTGAATTAAGCATACACAAAAATCTGAACAGTAAAGAGCAACATTAAATTTGCTTGCAATGTGGCCAGCCAGAGTTGGGAAGCGGCAACTGAAGGCTGATGCGCCGCAACAAGAGGGTACCACGTCATATAGTCAATGCCAAGCGAATGGATGCTTGCAAAAGCACTAAAGGAGAGAGACAGTCTGAGGCCTCGTCAGGTAACGACACATTAAGTTGGTCGTCTGAGGCACATGGCAAGCTTTGCCCGCTAAATCGTGCAGACGTTACACGGGCTTGTGGGAGGGTGGCCAGCAACGACAGGGCTGTTTAAATGCAACACGTCTAAGTAAGACAACTACCTAGTCACTTCGTTCCAGTAAATTTTCCGGTAACACCTTAGTCCAATTGAGCTTGAAGGACCACAGACAGAGCCTGGTCAAGAAAGGCTGGGGGTGAAACAGAAGTTGTACCAGCGACTGAATGGCTTAAACAACTGGACTTAGAACGGCCGCTCGGTCGTGAACATCTCGAAATATTGTTTACAATGATTTTATTCACAGAGTTGTGCATTCGACTAGCTCAAAACTTCTCTTAGATGAATCTACCTTTTCCAAATAGCTGAGGAAATAAAGTCGCAACTCAGGTATCAAAAGTACTAACGAAGAACCCTAAGTTTCGGGGACCATCCTGGTTTCCGCCTCAAGGGTGATTTGGGTGGCGTTATCCCGGTGGTCACTCGCAGAGCGCCGGGTGGTGGAGCGCAGTCCACGCGTGTACACAAGCGTGAGGGTTCGGAGAGAACAATTTACGTTTTTTGCTGCTTTCTGAAATAGCATTGAAGGACTCTGGTACGACTGAAGAAGCAGTCTTTTTCTTCACTTGGTCACGCATTTGGAGTTGTTACTATGCCCGCCGTGGTGGCTCAGTAGCTGAGGCGTTGCGCTGCTGAGCACGAGGTCGCGGGTTCGATTCCCGGCCGCGGCAGCCGCTTTTCTGACGGAGGCGAAAAGCAAAAACGCCCGTGTGTACGAGATTTCGGCGCACGTTAAAGATCCCCAGGTGGTCAAAATTAATCCGGAGCCCTCCACTACGGCGCGCCTCATCGCCTGTGTTGCGTTGGCGCGTTAAACCCTACAATCAATCAATGAATCAACTTTTACTCAAAAAGAGGCCGGAAAAATGAACTAGTTTAGCGAATACTAGCACTACCTACCGTAAGGAGTCAGCAGCAATGAAAACCTCTGGAATGGCCTAAACATGAAATTCGTCAAGATGATTATGATGATGATGATGATGATGGAGGGGCTAGTACCATCCTCTGGCTAACGTAGCAGTCACTTCTGGTTCTGCTTCTGAAACGTAAGACCAGTAAAATATGCTGTTGGGCTAGTTGGTTCATTGCCTAAGGAAAAACGAGCGCTACAAACGAAGCGCATCTGTCTCGTCGTTCTTCGCTTTTTCTGTCCTTGTTTGTAGCGCTCGTTTTTCCTTAGGTAACGTAACACCACACCAGCTAGCAAGAGTAACTACCCTTCACTTTTTTTTTTTTTTTTTTTTCCCCATCGCAAATTACCGTGTGTTTCCACATGTCAGTGCGGTTTCGGTTCCAGACTCAAGTTTTGAGGCACTAGGCCGTCCTGGCGGCGTGTAGTCGCGTGTCTCCACTTTTATCTGGTATCGGTTCGTCGTCGGTCATGAGTGCTGCTGCTAGAAAACGAAAAGTTCTGTCTTTTCAAGGAAAGCGCACAATTTTAAATGCCATCTCTGCTGGCAAGAAAGAACTTTGCTGTCTGGTGGAGTATCTCAGCTAACACCCTCTCAGCAATCTTGAGTGCAGTGTGAAGAGCATCGAGTTCGCAAAAAGGCACCCTTTCAGCATAAGTTCGGTTCTTGTAATGCGTTAAGGCACCGAAAAGTGTCAAAAGTCAAAAGTGATACTTAAGTTATGTTTGTTCATACGGAGGTAAGTAAGTTTGCTTCTTTTGAGCGCCGTGTAGTGCTTAAGCTCGTGCGAAAGCAGGAGGTGCAACTCACGCAGTTTTTTGCTGTGAAGTAAATTCATGAAGGGTGAGTTCACGTTCATTGATTTCGGCTTCATTTCTTCGTCAAGTTTTCCTCTCTCTCTCTCTCTCTCTCTCTCTCTCTCTCTCTCTCTTCATTATCCTCTGTCCTCTCGTTTTCGGGAGGCGGTCTCTCTCTTCGGGTCTCGGGCTCTTTTCTCTGCATCTGTTTTTGTTTTCTCTCTCTTCCTCTCTCTCTCTCTTCTTTCTGTCTTTCTCTTGCAGCCTTTTCTATTCCCCCCTAACCTCTACCCAAGTTTTATCCTCTCCTCCTCCTCCCACCGCACTGGGTTGTATCAGGGTGAGCTCCCTACTGAGCTCAATAATATCCCCAGTGCACTTTCCTTTCTTCCACCAAATCACTTCTCTCTCTCTCTCTCTCTCTCTCTCTCTCATCAATCCCGCGAGCCCTAACACGAAACCTGCACGGAATGAAAACCTGGACGTAGCGAAAAATTGCGAACTTTTGTCAACTTCGTTGCATCCAGGTTTACCTGCATTACGACACCTTTGACCCTACCAGCAGTTTTCCTTTATACAGATTTAATAACCTAAATGTTGGTTGGTCACTCATTAAACTAAGACAACATTGTACTGGTAGAACGCACCTATTTGGGTGTCGTATCATTCGGAAGTTCAGTTTGCATGTTGTAGGAAGTTGTGCGAGCTTTTGTACAATCCCTCGAAGAGTGCTAAAGTAATTTCTTGGGGTTATTTTGTTCATTTCATGTTTCGTTTTTCTTATGACTCGTCATCAGATTCTGCAGAACAGTTTAGGTCACAGTCTGAGCACTACACACACGTTGGATATCAATTCTACGCCAAAATAAACAAGTGCACGAGACGTTATGTGAAACAAATCATCGGGGCTGTTCAATCAAAGAAACGTGCGTTTAGGTTCACATGAATTGGGAAAAGTCTCCCATCTGAGGATGCGTAATTATCGACAAAAATGCCTCCAAAGACCGGGAAATTCTGCCTGTCCTAGTTTTAGCTCTCTAGAAAGAAAAAAAAAAGCCAACCCCTGATTTTTTTGTTTTAAAGCTCGGGCCATCATACAACTTCCTTGTTGCCACTACAGGATTTGCCTTGGAGCTCTGGGAGCACTGTGGTGTCCTCTCCAAGCTCGAAAAAGCGGTGGCCGTGCCCAGGACCTCCGAATCACTTTGCTTCGCGCTTCACGTCATTGCCACCTTCGGAAAGCTCGAGTCGCTGTTCACGTCACTTCGAGACGCCTCCCGGGTGCTCAAGGCGCTGAAGAGGTCGGTCGACAACCCCGCAAACGCCAGCGAGCGAGCTGCCTATGCCAGTGTCATGACTTCGTTTCTCCATCACGGACCTGGGCAGAGCTGGTGTATCGAAAATGGTATGTACGTAGTAGTCATTCTACACGAAAGCTGTATTTGCTTCGGTTTCCACATATTGTGTGTATGGATAAATCACCGTCGACTGCAAATTTTTCACAGCCAAGAGCTAGTGTTTTAGGTTGCCTACTGGGAGGGCTTCCGGTGTGACTTTTTTGCCGGCATTTTTCTGTCTAGTCTGAAGCGACGTTTTGGCTGGCGTCTGTCATGTCTAAATATGCAGACATCACCGGTTGCCCCACTATGCGTACACAGGTGAGAGGTGGAGGGGGGTGGGGCGTGCATGCATAGCCAGGCTTCAGGCATTCACCGATTGCATGTGTCCATTGTGCTGGTGGGAAATTTCAGAGTGGACGTTTCATGGCCCGACGCGACCTGACTGCGGTTTTCCATGGTCAAGCAGTTTGGGTTGGTGTGTTACACAGACAGTTAGGTGCCTATGATGCAGGAGGGAAATGGATCGCCTCGTGCTTCTCTTCTAAAATAAAACTCCAGTCCTTCCAAGTGTCATTCAGCTAAGAAGTATGCTTAATCACAAATTACAAAAGGCGTGTTTTGTTTTGTGCAGTCCTTGTACTGCGCCCAGCTTCGCTGGTCATCCTTTTTCATAGAGGGAAAGGGAACGAAATTTTTGTTATTCTTTCTGTGATCATTAGCACTTGCTCTACAAATCAAGTGTCGTATTTTGCCAGAACCTTTCGTTGTTACGAGATTTTTATTACTTGGCTTGTTCTTTGGACAGCGACGGAAAAAAGAGCTTAAACGCTTAAAGGTGGGTGCAGAGTTGAGCAACCATGCTTTGTCACAAATGACCACCTTTCTATCTTTTAAGTACGGTTTTAGTTTCAGCTGATGACTTCTTTCCATCCTGTCTCTCCTTTCTTATGACGGGTGCACAATAAAGCACCCTGCTACGGCACTTCTTGTAGTCCGGGTGCACTGTCAGTGCGTTATGTTCCCCAAAACTTGATTCTTCCACAACCCTGACTTGGGGGAAACTGAGCTGCTAAATCTTCTACAAAAAAATGGGACTGGGATGCAATTTTTGACTAACCTTTGGGGTGCGGACTCTCCCTTTCCAGACATGTCGTCCAAGATGTTCCACTGGCTTCAGGACCCCAGCATCTTCGTTCAGGGCAAAGCGGAGGCCTACTTTGTCGCCCTTCTCGAGTCGGATCTCAAAGGCGACGGCCACCACCAAACCGAGGCCTTCCTAAACCGGACTTTGGACGAAGAGCTGTCGCCGACGCAGCGCAGAAAGTGAGTGCTTGGTTATCAGGCTTAGTAAGTTTCTGAGATTCCCTATACGCCAGCTTCAACGACTATAAAAAAAGCTCACCGAACGGAGTCCCTTAGTTCGCAGTAAACTTATGGGAACCTTTTTGCTATGCATTCAGTCTACGGGGAAACGATCCCCCACTAATTTACTTATTTGAGAATCAGCCCAATGTGGATTGGGTTAAAGAAGCTGCGAAGACAAAACACAACTAGACTTGGGTGACTCACTCAGCTTTATTCCAGCCATGAAAGATGTTTACGTTTTAACGAAAAAATGCAGCAGATAATATAAAGCTCTCAAATTTCAAGCTACAGTGTTGCAATATGGGCAGCAGCGATACAATAGAGGCCAGCATTAAAGGGACACTGAAGTGATTTGTAAACAATGCGGGATTACGAGCGCAAATTGTAGTCCGGAGTCCACAGGCCATGCTTCGACCACTCTGAGCGCGTTTACGCGAATTTATTTAGTAGAAAAATCGATTCGAAAATGCTGTCCTCCTCTCTGCATCCTCGTCCATTTTCTGTGGCGTTTTCACGTGACGTCAGGAGGAGATGACTTGGCTTGACTGCGCTACTACACGGCTCGCTGACCTTCCGACAAAGTCAGTCGGGCCCCAGCGTTTAGTCCGCCGACGGGTCGTTGAAATTTGTTCGCTCAGTTGAAACTAAGCCACGACACGTTCGTGAATGGAAGAATGTGCGTTTATTTAGTTGGTTAGTTTGTACACTGTATCTAGCTCCAAGGCAAGGTCGCTCCACCCAAGCGCACATGCGACGCTTCGCTGGCTGGTACACTAATAGGAAAATCTGAGGTCACTTTAAGGCGGGAGAAGTCACCGAAGCCAATATAGGTACTAGGAAATAAAATCAACTGAAAATTTTACCGTACGGCGTACAACTAGAAAGCTGGAAGCACTTTTTTTGCGCTGGGCGAACAAGCACAGCGGTCAGCATCACGACTATGCATCTGCGAATGCTTTTCCATCTAAGAAATGCAATTGCTAGACGTGCGATATTGTGGAAATTTGGGGGACGTTTACTGCACGAGCGCTATGCAACAAATAGTCACTTAAGCTACTTGAAATGCTAAAACTAAAAGTGTAAACTGGTTGTACCATTATATACCTCATATTTCCCTCACTGGCAGCGCTGGCTTGTAGCCGAGTGGTCTGAAGCGCTAGGTATTTTATTTTGCAAGTCGCAAGTTCGAATCCCCGAGGGTACATTCTTTGTTCTTTTTGTAAGTTGATCTTTTTTGTTTTCGGCCGATGTTTTCTATACTGAATTCAGCATTTTTTGGCCGTAACGTTCACTGCTCTACGAGCGAGTTTTTAGAACGCACGCAGACTGACACTGACGCGCAAGCGAGTTCTCGTTGGCGTGCTGTTGCCATAAGCACCGACTGCTTGCGGGCAGTGGGCACAGGCCAGAATCAACACACCCTTGGCCTGGAGCGAAACACGCTTTTTATGATACAGGCATGAGTGAGGCAAGCTCCAAATATGGGGGAAAAGCGCATGGCATTTAACTGAGCGTCTGCGGTGACGCGGAGGGCATTCATCCACTGCGTAGCCCTCCGCTAGTGATTGCTACGATACCGAGATGTCCTGGGAGGCTTATTTTAGGCATTTTACAGCCGACAACATGGCAGAAGCGCGGTATGGCGATTACTGAGATATCGAGAATGCTCATCCACCGATAATGCCGCATGTCAAGCATGTTATTTTACAGAACCGAAACCGAACTTGTTTGAATGCTATTGTAGGCATCGTCCAATCACGGTGCACCTCCTCCCGTCGTCACAGCGTTAGTTGGCATGTGGCCGCCGCCGCAGACCGCGCATAATACTAGTTTTTCTTCTTTTCAAGCTTTATAAAATAATTACCGACTTGTCAACGGACGAGGAACGGAGGAACGATGAAAAGTGTGTTAATTTGAGCCAGTCTACTCAGTGCGAGCAAAAAGGGAGTCTTGACAAATTCACTTCATTCGGTCCCTTTAAGGGCGTTCTTATTTATTTATTTATTTATTCATTTACCCTAAAGGCCCTTACGGGCATTACATAGGGTCGGCAATGAAAAAAAGAACACATTTTATTTACACAATACTGTCAATCCCCAAGGGGGATTATTACAGGAGTGAGCATACAGGTTCAAAGTTACAGAAAAGATGCGCAACTTGCGCAGGCAAATCACCAGGATTATTGCAATACTACAGTGCACATTCACATTAGGCACAATCAAAAAATACAGTAAGAAGAAAACAAGTATGCATACTCAAACAATGCACACACCAAGATGCATACAAGCATCACATTCACGTAGATTTCAAGGTATTCAGGCAATTCACATCACATAGTAATGACGCACACCAATTGTATACGGTAAGTATGAACACCATCCATCAAGATACACAACCTAGTACACTTTTTTTAGCAAGTTCCGAAAATTTTTCAATGGTTGGTTGTTGAGTAATAACAGGCCCTAATGCATTCCATTCCCGAATAGTGCGTGGAAAAAAAGAATAGCTGAAAGTGTTGTTATTAAATGAATACTCTTCGAATTCCCAAGAATGGCGTTGCCTTGTTGGTCTAACGTCGCGAAAGGTCAAGAAGGAATCAGGGTTTATTTTCAATGATTTGTGGAATATTTGATATAGGAAACTTTAGTCGAAGAAGATGTGCGCGGCTGGAAAGGGTGGGTAGCCCTGCCCGACGTAATAGTTCAGTTGGCGAGTCAGTGCGTCCATATCTGTTGTAGATAAAGCGCACTGCTTTGCGTTGAACCCTCTCCAGAGTTGTAATGTTAGACGTGGTGTGAGGGAACCAGACAACAGTTGCATATTCCAAGAGAGGCCGTATGAACGTGACGTATGCGAGAAGTTTGGTTTCGTGGGTGGAAAAATAAAGTGCCCTTTTGATAAAAAATAATTTGTTTAATGCTTTCTTTGTGACGTAGCGGACATGGTCCGTCCAGCCAAGATCGGAAGATATCGTCACGCCTAGGTATTTATAGTGGTTTACACTTCGAATTTCCATATTGTTAAAACTGTACGAGAAATTTAATTTGGAAGTTTTCTTAGTAATGGACATGCACACTGTTTTGTCGATGTTGATCTTCATTTGCCAGTCGTCGCACCACTGAGCTATCTTTTTTAACGAGTTATTTAGTTTCAACTGGTCTTCACGGTGCTTTACTTGGTTATAGAGAATGCAGTCGTCTGCAAAGAGCCTTATTGGAACGTCGACTTGGTAAGCTAAGTCGTTGATGAAAATTAAAAACAACAAAGGTGCTAATACAGATCCTTGGGGTACTCCTGACACAACTGGAGCCAGATCGGAACGATGGTTGCCGCACTGTACAAATTGGTGGCGATCCGTTAAAAAATTACGTATCCAGCGGAGAACCGGCCCATCCCCCAGTAAATTATTAAGTTTGAAAAGTAATTTAACGTGAGAGACACGGTCAAACGCCTTAGAGAAATCAATGAAAATTACATCAGTTTGTGAGCGCTCATTTATTCCTAGGGCTAAATCATGCATTGTTTCGACAAGCTGAGTAACTGTGGATAATCCGGACCTAAAACCATGCTGATTTGGGTGGAGAATGTGGTTTGATTCAACAAAATGTGTTAGAAACTTTAGCACAATGTGTTCAAGAATTTTGCTGCAGGTAGAGGTAATCGAAATAGGGCGATAATTAGCAGGGATCGATTTATCGCCTGATTTGTGTATTGCAGTTATTTTAGCTATTTTCCAGTCAGATGGAAGGCAAGAATCCTTGATTGATTTGGAATATACAAGACACAAGTATTTACTAACAGGTTCGGCGTACCGTTTAAGGAAACCATTTGGAATAGCATCTGGCCCGCAGCTTTTCCTTTCGTTTATGCTCAGAAGGAGTGAAAGTACTCCCGCTTCTGATATGACAGGCGCGTTTGGTAGCGTTACGTCTTCATTGTACCTGACAGTGCATGGCCTGATGACACTGTTATCGGTAGTGAACACTGAGTAAAAATAAGCATTGAAGTCCGCTGCCCTGACTTTGTCCTCTAGACCATCTGATAAAACTGGTGAAGTGCTCATTGAATTAATATATTGCCAAAATTTATGTGGTGATTCTGTCATAAACGTCTGTAGTGTATGTTTGCAGAAATGTTGCTTAGCGGAACGAACTTTATTTTTGAGGGATTTAGTCAGAGCGTTTATTTGGGAACGGTAGCCTGGAGCATTTAGGTGTTTATTAGTTTTTCTAAGCCGTTTAAGTCTACGTTTAATATGGATTATTTCTCGCGTAATCCAAGGGTTACACTTTTTTGTTGTTTTGCGCACAGTAGGAACAAAGTTTTCCATACAATACGCAACATGAGACTTGAATTTTAACCAAACCTCGTCAATGCTATGGCTTCAGAGAGGCACATATCAGAAAATTCATAGTACTCATGCGCAAGGTATGTCATATAGCAGCATCATTAGCTCTATTAAATGCTGGGTAC
>JABSTR010001756.1:0-30455 GCA_013339765.2 Haemaphysalis longicornis | reverse complement strand
AACACAGTCCATGATTTTTTCTTCTCAAACTACCTTGAGATCTTTGTAAGTAAAACATTCACGCGTTTTAACTGAAGGGGTCTACGGTTTTAGAAAATTTTACCAAAATGTACATGCAGCATTTATTATCATTGACGCTTAACATAGAGCTTCAGACATTGTACTTTTCACGTGTCTATTCCCTGCACTTAATCCTATTCACGCCTGTGTTTAGTTTAAACACATTTCCTAAAAATATTTTCCAGAAACCAATGTATTGTTCTTGTAAGCCAAAAAGTATAAAAACTGTTACTGATTAAGATCAGTGTTTCAGAAATATTTACAATGTTGTAGGCGAACTTTATTTTCCGTCAAGGTTAAGATTTAACGTTAAACACTGTGGCAAACTTGTCACTTGTGCAAGCAACGATATTTAAATGAAGCACTTGTTTACTCATATAACATCACTGAGATTTTTCTTCTGAACTCTCCTAAGCTCGGGGTAGGTAAATCCACTTACAATTTCTAAAGAAGAGGTGCAGAGTTCACATTGTACCACAATATATGTGCAGCAATGAAGTTTTGGTGAGGCTCAATATTTTATTTGAAATACACAGTGGTGTTCTTGTCACTCCTATTGCACAAAACCATATTCGATGTGCTTTACAAGAACAAAATTGCCCGAAGTATTCCCGTAAAAATGCCTTAGGCAAATGAGAAGTAAGCTGACATACATGCATTATGGCAGAAGAGGTTGAGTGTTTCTGAAATTTTACAATATGCCTAGCATTTCTGCCCAAAAGAGGTAACGTTGAATTTGAAACACTGCTGCCAACTTGTCACTTCTGCATAAAGAAAATTCAATCCACCCTCTTGCTTAGTGGAACCCATTCGCTGAAGTTATTCACCTGTATTGCCTAAAGCATCTCGTACATAAACAGGAATAAAAAAATTTCTCTTGAACAAGTGCACGTTTTCAAAAGTTATACGACATTGAAGGTGTATCCTTTATAATAACATGCATAACGTTGAATTTGAAACTATCGTGCACTGTTGTGCTTTTGCAGGCACGAATTCCTATTTCCGCAGTTGCTTACTAATACACACTCTCTTAATTTTTTGTGTGTGAAACTGGTGTATGCTACTTGTAAGCAAACCATCATACACAAATTTCTATAGAAGTAGTGCTGGCTGTAGCTTATAAAAAGAATGTAGTCAAAGCATTACATTCAGTGAGTTTTAGGTATAAAAAAACTCTCCATAGCCGCTGAAACGTTTTCATACCACGCATTTTTTTTCAGTCTCTCATTTACGGGAACACAACAGCTAAATGTTTTCTTCAAAAACTGCTTATGAATGATTGTAGGTAAAACACCATGCAAGTATTCCTACTGAAGAGGTCCGAGGTTTCAGAAAAGTCTACCCCGATGTACGTGCGCCTCTTTTTTCATTGAGTCTTAAAATTGTATTTCAGACAATGTAGTGTTCCTATTGCTTTTTCATGCACTAAATCTTATTCACGCCTGTGTTTACTTACAACGCAATCGCTTAAATAATTCTTCTGAAGCTGTTGCATTCTCCTTGCATGCCAACATGTAAACCGATTTTGCAGAAAATATACAGTGATTTACAAATGTTTACGCACAGCCTTGTGGTCAATCAATACTAATATGTAAAGTTAACAATGCAGCATAATTGTCACTTCTGCATGCATTGATATTTCATGCAAACCTTCTTTTCTGTATACCATCGCTGAAGTTTTTGCTCAAAACTCTCGTGAACACTTTGTAAGTAAAGCACAAAATTTTTAATAACGAGGACCAGAGTTAACATTTTTATCACAATGTAAGTGCAGCAATAACATTGCATAAGGCTGAACAACCAATTTGGAAAAGCCAGTGGTGTCCTCAATCCTGCTGCACAAAACCATATTTGTCTTTGTTTACTACAACAAAATCGCTGAAATTATCCTTCTGAAAAAATTTTCTGGGCTCTGAGGAAGCAAGCCTACATACATGCATTTCCGCATAAATGGTTTAGAGGTTCAGAAATGGTTACAGTATACAGGGATTTGTGGCAGTGGTTGGTAACCTTGAACGTTAAACACTTCTGCAATCTTGTCGCTTCTGCATACCCAAAATTCTATTCACGATCTTGTTTAGTGGAACCCATTCACTGAAGTTATTCTGCTAAAATGAAAAAAGCATCTCTACATAAACAGGAATGAAATAAATGCTAATCAGAGGTGGATGTTTTAAAAATTTATTCAACAATGGAGGTGAACCCTTCATAATCACTGTGAATATTATTCATTTGAAATGCTCGCGCACTGTTGTCGCTTCTGCAAGCACGAGTGTCGATTTACGCAGTTGTTTAAAAAACTCAATCTCTGCAATTATTTGTGTGACACGGGCGTAGGCTACCTGTAAGTAAACCGGCATTAACAAATTCCTACAGAATTGGTGCTAGAATAAAACGTGTCACAATATTATAGTAAAATGTATACGCTCAGTGAGTTTTAGGTATAAATGTGAACACTGCAGGGAAACTGAAAGTTGTTCAAATCACGCTTCCTATATACTCCCTTGTTTCCTGGAACACCGTTACTAAATATCTGTCTTCTCAAACAGCCTAAGATCTTTGAAAGTAAACAACGTACAAACATTCCTCCTGAAGAGGTTCACAGTTTCAGAATTATTTATACCGATGTACATACAACATTTATTGTCATAAATAGCAACATTTATTGTCATAAAGTGCAACATTTATTGTCATTTATTGTCATTTATTGCCATGCACTAAATACTCTTCACGTCCGTCTTACTTTAAACACAACCGCTGAAATTATTCTTCAGAAACCGTTGTATTCTCGTTGTAAGCCAAACAACAAAAAAAAGTTTACAGAACATGAGCAGTATTTCAGAAATATTAAAGTATTTGTAGGTGCAGCGATACGGGCAGTCAATCTTGATATTTACTGTTAAACACCGCGGCATACTTGTCACTTGTGCGTGCAATGATATCCTGTGCAGCCCTTTTGTACTCGTATACAATCGCTGAAATTTTTCTTCTGAACTCCCCTAAGTTCTTAGTGAGTAAACACACAAGCAATTTCCACTGAGAAGGTCCAAAGTGCATGTTTTACTACAATGTAAGGGTGGCTGTTTTTTTAACTGTGGCTGAACAGTCAATTTCGAAAACACAGTGGTGCTATTGCCATTCATGTTGCACAAAACCATATACCCCAATGTTTACTAGAACACAATAGCTTAAGTTATTATTCTGAAAAAAATGTGTAGGCTTCTTGGAAGTAAGCCCCCCTACATGCATTATTGCAGAAAAGGTTTAGAGTTGCAGATAGTTTTACAATAAGCCCAGCATTTATAGCAGTAAGGAGTAACGTTGAATTTGAAACACTGCTGGAATATTGTCGCTTCTGCATAACCAAAATTCTATTCACGCTCTTGTTTTAAAAATACATTCGCTGAAATTACTCATTTGGAATGCCTAAAGCTTCTTTACATAAACAGGCATACAAAATTTCTAATGAAGAGGTGCATGTTTTTAAAATTTATACAACAATAAATTTCAGCCATTTATAATAAATGTGGTGTAATACTGAATTTGAAGCACTCGAACAGTGTTGGCGTTTCCGCATGCACGAACTCCCATTTACGAAGGTGTTTATTAAAACAGAATCTCGGCAATTATTTGTATGAGGCTGGCGTAAGCTACTTGTAAGTAAACAGGCAAACACAAATTCCTACAGAAGTGCTGCTGGCTTTAGGAAAGTGAACATTTGGACCGACACGTGTCGGGTTGAGAAGTTATAAACTGAAATTTAATTATGCTCCTACCGATAGATAAGCAAAAATTCGACGTTCTGAAGCCAGCTAGCCTTCTTCTTCAGGGGTGACTGGGGCCACGCTGCAGCTGCGTCTTATAGAGCTTCAGTGTTGCAACCCTTTAGGCAAAGCCCCTCGCTGAGGCACGTAATCAGCACTTAACCGGACCGCACACTTTCCTGCACCTCACCCTGGATGACCTCAGCAAGAAACAACCGCACGCGGCCACAAGCTGCGTGACGCGCAAACTACTGGAGCGCCACCAAAGATCTTCAAGCCTACTTAATGTGGAGACACAACAGGTGGATTACCATTTGAGCGATCCACACAGCCTGCCGCACTACGCGGCAAACGCCCAGTTCGTCTCTTCCACCCAGGTAGTAACTCCCTTTTTGTTTTAGTTACTGAGTGTGGTTGTTACGGATCGCTGATTTGGTAGATACTAGAATGTGTGCTGAATTAGGTAACGAAGCTCGGCTGCTGGAAATGACAATGGCAACATGATTTAGCGAGCTAGTTATGAACTTTGCGCAGAACTGGCTCTCAGAGAGAAAAACATGGTGTCTTATCAATCAGAATTGCGAGAATCCACAAAAAGCTTGACCTGCTTAAGCGAGGAGTACGACACAATCAAGGCTGAACCGACGGCATGATTACAGAGAGCAAGGCCCTTAAAGCCATCAACGATGAAATCCGGGTTTCGAACATCAGCTTGACAAATAAGTATCCCAACAAGAACAGTACTCTCGTATGAACAATGTCGAGATACGTGGTATGCCAAATGCTAAAGATCAGAATCTTCCACTGCTGCTTGCTGACATCGGATCAAATTTGAAATGCACCATCACACATACAGATATCGATATTGTTCATTGGGTCCCCATACAAAACAGCCGACAGCAAACAATATCATCATCCGCTTTGTCTCTTGGGACAAAAGGATGATTTTGAGAAGAAAGCAAAGAAGGCTCGTTTGACGTCGAATGATCTAGGGATTGGTACGAAAGCAACTCCAGTTTTTTTTATTATCCTCTGAAGCCAAGGAACAAGACACTTTTCGGAAGCAATCCAGCTAAAGAAAGCACGGACTGATCAAGGTGTCAATAAGGTTCGGAAACAACCGACGAGCAAAGTTTATTGAATACTCTCTCACGATGACCTGCGCATCCCCACCTAAACGAAGTCGCACAACAGTACTATGCCCTTCCCATTTTTTTTCTCATGGCTTACTGATTACTGAAACCAAAGGGATTTTTAAAAGAATCAAAGGTACATCGCAACTATCGCTTTTGCACCTCAACTTCAGAAGCTTGCCAGCGCATCATGACGCCTCGTATGACTTGTGTACAAATCTGTATCATGCATTTCATATCATTCCTCTCTCGCAGAGATAGTTATCACAGCAATGCCACGGTGCTTATAATTTACCAGGCTACCAGCTAGACGTTTCATGCCGTATACCCATTCCCCCCATATCGAGACGGTGAGCACTAGGCGAGGGCGTTGGGCAGCTCGGATTCGGCGGTGCAAGATGCCATCGTCGCCCGGGCTGCCAAAGTCACCGGAGACCTTCCTCTCTCGGTCACCACCCCTCCCCAGAATTAGCCCTTGCGGCAATAAATGTTTTGTCTCTCTCTCTCTCTTTCTCCACTGCCAAATCGATTACCGACACAGCCGTCACAAGGGGGTGTTGCCCTATACATCAATTGTTCTATTCCCTATGCTGTTAGAAATGACGTTACTATTTCGTCTGAATGGTGTGAATTACTCTTCGTTGAGGTGCCATCTGACTACATATCCTGAGATATAGTTCCTTACAAAACGAAATCTACTTTCGTAGGTATAATATATAGGTGACCCCAAAATAAAAAGAACACTTTTTAGCTGAATTAGAAAGAATACTTCGCAGTTACTGTGGCTCAAAATTTAAGTAATAATTATGGGTTACAAAATTATTTACGTTTCGCAATGCGAATCATCCAGCTTCAATTATAGAGACCTCCTGACTAGGCAAGGCTTAGTACAAATACTAACGTCACCAACTCGCATATGTAGTCGCAAACAACCTATGCTCGATCACATATTAACCGACTATTTGTAAACCACATTCAAAACAGGTACAATCTGGTCCGACATAACAAATCATCAGCGAATTTTTGCAATAGCATCCCCACGCTATAGCACAAAACAAGCAAAATCACGCATTGTTTACAAAGACGATAGAATTTTGCGTTCACTATGTACGGAAAGTTTGCGGCCTGTGTACGAAGCACTATCCACTGAGGATAAGTGTGATCAATTTCTGAACTCCTTTGTCAAGCACATAAAACGGGGCGAACGTACTGTTGCGCAATCTAGAACCAAGGTAAAGCGTAAACCATTATTAATAACCGCGCTTTTAAAATTAATCAACCACAAGAATGTGTACAAAAAACTGTAACGGAATCCCCACAAGCTTTTTCTACAAACGAGTACAAGTGTAACAATAAATTGCTTACGAACCTAATTATTGTTTCAAAACGGAAAATCTTCTACCTGAGAATACAGCGAGCGAATGGACACACCAGCGCAACCTGGAAGGTAATTAGTTCTGCAATAAACAAAACAACCGCTGTCAACGCTGTAACACAACTGATGGAAATTTTAGCATGGGTATAAGTAGCACCAGAGGTTTAGAAGAAATAAATAACTATTTTTCCACGGTAACGTCTCAAATAACTGAACCACATCAGGGGAAGCAATATGTTACCCCATAAAGGCGCGAACAGTGCTAGATCCTTTTTTTCTGAGACCAGTCGATGCACAATAAAGTTAGAAGGTAATTTTAAATTTCAAACCCACTGCATCACTAGGCTATGATGACATACAGTTGTAAAGCTAAAAACGTGGTCAACCCCTGTATAACACCTCTCGAACTTATCAAGAGCTATCTTTTAAACCACGAGCAATACGTCGTCGTCAACGATGCCTAATCAAAAAGACTAACCACAAATAATAGTGTACCACAGGGTTCAATTCTAAGGCATTTTCTTTTCCTGTGCTACATCAATCATCTGCCTGCATATTGGACAGAACAATGTGTTTTATATAGAGTTGACACTAACATTTTCCTGACAACCACAAATGAAACAGACCTCTAAAAAGCTAATGCAGTCCTATAAAAATTGTCCCAATGGTTAAAGTATAGTCAGCTGGTTGCGAATGTAATAAAGAATAACTATATTGTATTTTAAGCGAAAACACTCCTCTAACAAATACTGCAGTCGTACAGCTTGACAGTGTTACCCTAGAAAACGTGAAACACACATAGTTCTTGGGTGTATATTTAGGCAATCAACTTTTATGGCACATGCATGTTGAAGAAATTACATGCAAGACTTATAAAAAAATTCCCATACTCTGTAATCTACGTCATGTCTTACATCTTAAAACTATGATTATACTGTGCCCCAGCTTACTGTATTCCCACAATACATACACAGTCAGGGTCTAGGTATTAACATATCGCACCACTCTTGTGCCTCTTGTAACCGCTCAAAACACAGCTCTTTGCGCAATACTAGTCATGCATAGACAAGAATCGGTTAAATATGCATATCAAATGCTCAATATATTGCCCTTACACACCTGTATTAGATATTATGCCTGTGGCTTCTGTATAGGATAATTCACATTATTATAAGCTGGCATTCTATTACAATTATTCACAGCACCACTACATATTCCCTTCGAACCATATGCTCAACCACATTACCAATACCAGAGATTAGGAATAACAAAGGTATCTTTTCCACTTTGTAAATTGCTCTATACTTATAGAACAAACTCCCACACAGCGTCACCTCAACAGCATCGTTCTATATGTATAAAAACAACTAAAAGCACAAGTGTTTATGTTATTTGACTGACGTACAGACTTATAGTTGTGTTATTATAACGAGAGTTTTTTTTGCAACAGCGTTTAGCATTGTTTTCACAATATGATCGTTCTTCCTTTTTTATTTCTTTCTTCCTCCCAAACTCTTCTATTTATTTCCTTTTTTCATTAGCCAAACACCGTTCTCCTGTTTTTTGATTGTACATTTTTGTGTTGTTATATACCTGATTTTATTGCAAGCGTTTGTAGCGGCTGTCCAAAAAAGGAGAATATATTTTGTTTAAAAAATGCTCAATCAGACTGTGATTACCTCATTTATTGTAGGGACTCCTTTTACAACCCATTCTTGGTTTCTGGGGTCCCACTTGTATATTTTCATGCAGATGTATTTATGTACAGTACAATAAAAAAAACTGATTGATTTGATTGGTTGATTGATTTTGAATATATAACGACGCTCGTCACTCTGCACACGGGATGGTCATCATTGCAAAGAAATCCAGAAAACGACGCCAATGTGCGGGACACCATTTTGTTTTGTTATACGCTTCGTGCGTAGAAAATAAATAAATAGCACCGGCTCCTACCAACCAAAATTTAACTGAACAATGAAAACCCACAAAAAGGTCGATAAGTGTGGCAGAAAGTGCATATTTCATGTTGGCAACAATTATTCTACAGTTCACAATGCTGCTTTGAGCGTTGAGTTCACACTGCGGTTTTAGGTGGGGACATTTCGCAATGCCTGCTAGGCGCCAGCTCTTCACAATGGCACTCGCGGTGGGGTGGTATGAATGTACTGTAAGTTTACCCATGGGCGTCTAATATGTTCTCGGTACCTATAGGATATAGGCACCGGAGTCCCCAGGTGTCCTGTAACCTGCACGGTCGGGCGACTGTGCCTTATGATAGAGCAGCGAACACAGTACAGGCCAAATTGCACGCCAAGCTATTAAACCCAACACGACTGCGTTGACGTGATGTTGTAGAAAAGTGGCTCTTGTGAGAGTGTAGGAAGACACCGCACGTGGTTTAGACTTTAAAGCCACTGCCGCCACGTCTTATGGAAGGGTGTGACAGGCTGTGGGGCGTCGAGACAAACCAAAACTCCTGGATAGACAGAGATTAACTGCATCAACGTTGGATGCGCATCACGCAACATATGCCCGAAGAATTGAAGACACCGCCTTCAGTGAACAGCGCGAGGCCGTGTATTGCTGTTCAAGTAGTGCTTCGTTCTTCCCACTGTTTACTGTTCATGCGTAGCATTGCCTTCGAACTTACTTTCCGTGCATCCTTCATCTTCAATTCATCCTAAATAAATGGGTGAATTGTTTTCATGCCGGTTGGCTTTACATTGTAGGGTGGGTTAGAGATCTCGAAATCTTTCCGCTTGCATGAGTTGCCTTCATTTTGTACTGGCATAGGGAAACGTTCTCTGATAAACACTTGGGATTAGCACTGGAAGGCATCTGCATTGACTCAAGAGCGCGTCTGCTCCCGCGGTTGTGGAATAATTGTGGGGCCACCGGTGGGTACAAGGTCGGTAGCGTTTATCTCCTCATCATCACATGCGGCTAGCTATCGTTTGACTACACCAAAAGTATTTGGTGATATCGGTCTGCTTGGTGCGATCTCCCGCAGGCGTGGTGGTCGCCGTCAACTCCTCTCTCATGGTACGTACTTACTCCAAGTTCACCCACGCAGGACTGCTATGTATTCGCTCCAGACATAGGGGGCATTGCGCGCTGCGTAACTCTGTGCGCAGGATAAAATTATTCACTGCAGGGCCTTTGAGTTGGTGGCACCACGTATCGGCCAAGAAAGGTGCTTTCACCTGTTCACCATCAACTAATATTGTGAATCCCCAAATCTCTCCACTGTTTTTACACTGCTTTTAAATCAAACAACAATATTTGATTGAGCTCTTTTGGAATGGTAACCGTAACTTGGATACTTCCTGTAAATTGTGGCTAAAAGTTACTTCAAGAGTAGATAATTCCTCTGGTTTTTACTATATTTGCTTGTTTATTTTAAAAGAATCAGAAACCATCCACTGTAATAAGATTTAAAATATGGCAACATTATTTGATCCATTGGTCTGAGCGCATGGTTTAATACAAAATATGGCGATATTGCTTACAACTTGATTCTGAGGAGGAAAGAAGTCAACTATTTTTAAACGCACACTTTACTAATCACAAGTACACTGTATATTTTTTTCTAAATTTGCAGCGGTGAGGCTTTTTAAAGCTATGGCTGCAATCAGAACCAAAAGAAGCATCACGTGTTTACCTTTGTTCTACATTTTCTAGCTTTTCTTTTAAAAACAACTTTAAATGGAGGGGGGACGGTCTAACGTTGTCCAAAAATTTAAGCGGCATCGATCGTAGTTAGCACCTCCCAAGCGGTTATGGGGCGTGATTTCGCGGCTTTTTTTGTATACTCTTTGCATGCATCTCTTGTTCTATTGCCAAAACTCTGCTAAAATTGCTTTTCCGGGTAAAGGAAGCAAAATGTTTTGCAAAACATTGACATTCAGTTGCTCAAATTTCTTGCAGACTGCCCCTCCAGTAAGCGTTTAAAAAGGTTTAACTCCGAGCTATTTCAAAAGGGCTCAGCACAATAGAACACCGACATAACAGCACGCTTCAAAATTGCACGGCGATTGAAGGTCACAGCGAAAAGGCGTTGTGCTGTTGAGCGCGAGTAGGCGGGTTCAATTTGCGAAGGCGGCGGTCGCTTTTCAGGTGGGGGCGATAAGCAAAAATGCCTGGGTGTACGATATTTCGGCAGATGTAGAGATCTACAGGTGGTCAAAATTATACCGGAGCAATCCACTCCAGCGCGTGTCATCACCTGTGCTGCGTCTGCACGTTAAAACCCTACAATAAATCAAGGCCACTGCGACAACAGCCCATGCAAATCGACCAGAGCACAAAGACTGCCCAACCACAGAACAGGAAGTTCTTTAAAGCGGAACCACAAGTATTATTAGTTCCGGATGCAAGTAGCGCCGACAAGGGCCAATGTTCTGCAGAACAAGACCCCGCCGGGTTAAGCATGACCTCTTATGGGCCGGCTTCACCGAGATGAACCGGTTGTGTTCCTGCACACTTTTTCTAATTACTGGGGGGTATCAGCAAACAATCTACACAATGCCCACCTTTTTACTACGTTCTTTTATAACTGTCATACCTTAAATAACCCCCTAAAAAGACTTCAAGATAGGCAAATAAAGGTTTGGCGGCTCCTGAAATATCTACTGTATTACCTACGTTGTCGTGTTAACTGTATAGGTATAATCGTGGCAGCAAGGCTGTCTGGTACCCAAACAACGCTCTCTCACCAGAGAAGGATATGACCACCGTGGTGTGGTAGTTCGTACCGCCATTCAAGGCTGACAAACTCAAGATTCTGTCCTCAGTCCTCAGAAAATGGAAAGCAATGACTATTGTGGCCGTCATGCCAGCGCTACAGCCATAGATGCCAATATTCTTTGGGTCTGCAAAGTGTGCCTTTGGAACCTAAGCCCCCAAATGTTCTACACAGAACAATTTTTAGCAAGGGAAGAATAGGTGTTTTTCCGTGACGTTTTCAAACGCAATGTGGGCGATTACTGGATTAAAGGAAGGTATAAGAGGAACAGTAGATTTTATGCAGCCGACTATCGGGGATACTCTCTGCTGCCGAGTTAAAGAAAAAGAAAACATCGCATTTGATTTTTATTTAACTGTGAAAAAACAAAGAAACCCATAGAATCATTCATCCCTACTGAACGAGTCGAACTACTGCAAGCCCTAAAAAGTAAACGGTGTCCAAGTATACGAGCCAAGAGCTACCTACGATGTCGAAGCCATAGACAGTTTTTGAAAAGACGTCGAATCAGCAATAAGGAAGGAAACAAGACCAAGAAAATTGTGATGAAGAGTTTAACGCCAATGTAGTGTAGCAGGAACTGAAGAAAGGTCAGTCGCAAAAATTACAATTGGCCTTCGCGACATTCTAGGAGATATACTGCTATGAATAACATAGGAACATGGGAGTTGCGAGGAACGGGGACCAAATTGAATTAGAAGAGCTGTTGGCATTCGTAACGGGAAAAATATTCATAAGCACAACATGTAAGCTGTCGATGGAACGATAGAAATAGGAGGAAGTTTGAAACAACATAGAAACTGCTAGCTGTGTGCACAGACAGAATGAACCCAGACAGAATGAACCCACGGTATGAACATGCAGGATTATATTGCACACATAAAAGATTAGATGGGAAAACTGCTAGAAGATTCCACATCAGGCTATAGGGCAGCGATTGCCGACCAGGGGCACCTACTGAGCGTACGAGATAAGCTCACTATGCTGGTGATGATGGCATATCCCTGTTTTTTTACAAAGAGTAGATATTGATACGAAGACAAAGACGACGATATTGCTTCAAGGAAAACAAATTTATTGGAGAGAACTTGGGCTCCCCTCAGAGCTGAAATATTACAAAGGCGGCGAATTAGACGTCAGCAAAGTGACTTGCACAAGCGAGTGTCCGCGAGTCGAATACCGCGTGACTGTTCCGCAGGCTTTTATCTTTCGGCGCCAATATTTCTCGAGCCGTGAATTTACATCCAGAACTTTGTAGAAAAAAGAAGATTATTCTAGGGTACTGAAGTTAGGGCCAAGCACACTTATCTAAATTAGATGACCCTTGCGACATACAAATGAAGATTGTAACCGGCGCTTCGCTTGGGACACAGATAACAGAGCTTGGTGCAGGCGGGGAGTCGAAAAAAATTATAAACAAACCCAATGCATGGTTCGAGGCATCCCCCCTCCTATAAGAGTGCATCGACCCGATTCTGTTTTTAAACGACCGTCCGAACAAACAAGAAAAAAAAAGTCTGTCATCTTGCCCAGAAAGGTTTGAGGCGAACCACGTGGACGACTTCGGGTCACGGCGTCGTCGTGATGTGCCGAAATACCCAAAATACCCACCGGGTATCACTTCGTAGGTAGGTTCGCTAACACGTGGTAGAATCTGGTAGGGTCCAAAATACCATCTCAGAAGGTTCTGACTCAGTCCTCGTCGTTAGATGGGAGTCCAAACCCACACATAATCCCATGGGCGGTACTCGGCGACTCGCCGCGGTGGCTCAGTGGCTAAGGCGTTGCGCTGCTGATCACGAGGTCGCGGGTTCGATTCCCGGCCGCGGCGGCCGCTTTTCTGATGGAGGCGAAAAGCAAAAACGCCCGTGTGTACGAGATTTCGGCGGACGTTAAAGATCCCCAGGTGGTCAAATTAATCCGGAGCCCTCCACTACGGCGCGCCTCATCGCCTGCGTTGCGTCGGCGCGTTAAACCCTACAATCAATCAATCATTACTCGGCGACTCGGCCTTTCAGGTTGTAGCGTCCCGCATTTACCTGCTGCTGCTTCGTTGTACGGACTCGAGCGAGCTGGCGGGCCTCCTCCACACGCTGAAGGTACCATTGAACGTTGGTGTTGAGGTTGTCGTCTTCTACGTCTGGGAGCATGGCGTCAAGCACCGATGTCGGCCGTCTTCTGTAGACAAGCTCGAACGCTGTGACCTGCGTATTTTGTTGGTCGCTATGTTGTACATAAACGTGAGAAATGGGAAGACGTCGTTTCACGTCTTATGGTCAACGTCGACGTACATAAACACATAACCGCGATTGTTTTTTTTTTCAGACGTTCTATTTTTTCGTTCGTTTGGGGGTGTTACGCTGTCGTTCTTCGGTGATCTGTGTTGCTGTAGCGTAAAATCCCTTGCATAAGCTAGCTCGTGCTGGAGCATAACGCAACACATATAGCACACATCATTGTATGAGGTACGCGTTAACATTACCATTAGCACGTAACGCACGCAATCTACCGAAAGAATAATCTGATACGTGAGAGTGACAAACTTTTGGGGGATATTTTGAGATGAACAGATTCCATTTCTTGGACCTGTCAGAAAACGATCGCCGGATGTTCTGTTCCAGCTTTGACAAACCGGCTACTCGGTATGTGCTCATTACGGTTCCAAGACAGTTGCTAGTCAAACACTGTTTAATGTAATGCCATTTCATCGAAGAAACTCCCGGTTTATCTAATGCCGCTTCATCGAACGCCATGTTTACCTAATCATCCGTTTTATTTAAAGCCGTGAAACCGTGAAACATTCGCCCACGCATCATATAAAACCTCGACACGCCAAGCTTTCCACCGCTCCGTTGCCAAGCCCGTCGACAACGTCGATGTTTGTGGTGATTTTGTAGGGCTTGTTTTGGGACGATGAAAATCTCCATGGGTAAGTTGTCGAATTCGGTTTGTGACATTTTAGCCACCTTGGCCGTCGCCTTCTGCAGAGCGTCTTGTGTCGCCTTCATCGAATGCCACGTTTACCTAATCATCCGTTTTATTTAAAGTGTTGTTTTGTTGCTTTCACTGTCATTTTCAGGGTTTATATTGTTTACCTGGTAATTGCATTACCTAATCTGCAGCTACGTTGATTGAATATCACTGTGGGCGTGCTATATTTTCAAGAACTTGCATATCAATGTTGACGCGTCTTTCCGGCCTTTTTGTTATTTTCGGCGAGCTTCATAATTATGTTTTCTTTTTCTCTTTTGCGTGTTAAGAGGTAGCTCTGAAGCGTGCATATTACACGTTTTGTATTACTATATTAGTCACGTAACATAGACATAAAAATGCCGAAATCAGAGGGAGCTTTTACTGCCTGTCCATTTTTACGGACAAGCTGTGTTATGATTGATTTTGGGGTTTCAATCGCTGAAGCCACACATTGGCTTTCAAGCGTACCGTAGCTAGGTCTCCGGATTAATTTGCCCACCTGGGAATCTTCAACGCGCGCCTAACTATGGACATACTCAGGTTATCGCTTCCTCATTTCGTCTGAAAACTGGTCCGCGCGGCCGATATTCAACCCACCCCAAGAAGTGCCGTACTGGCATTAACAGATGCCGTAAAATGACTAGGTCGGTGCCGATACAAAAGCAGTGTCTTAGAAAATAACCGAAAATCACGGCACTATACCGTACGGAGACATGGTAAGCTGCGGATCAGATTGGGGACTAGAGGGAGACGAAGTTTCGTTTTAGCAGTTTTACCTGGCAATGATCAGAACAAAAAACTTGTGGAGAGAAACTTTGCGCATTCTAAAAACACGAAACCGAACACAATAATTTAAAGACGGCTACTTTAAATACAAATTTTGGTAAAAAATGAATACCGCTCGTGGAGACAAGCTTTTTAATTAGATAGCATAGAGGAAATTAAAAACATTCTGTGCAAATATTCTGACAAAGTTTCAGAAAAATGTTTTCATAAAAGGGCGTTCGATAAAACGGTGTGATATGATACGCTGTTCGACAAAACAATTTCGATAAACTGCACATACTCCCCTCATAACACTCGGTTATTAATATTATAAACTCGAAGGAGTACTCAATGAAGACACCAAATAACTCTTTTTTGGGGGCGGGTAATTCGCAGGCTCGAATAAGGGTTCTCTTATTCTGAAGGTGTCCTACATCGTTTTCTGGCCCTTCCGTGTGGAGTTTGATGAAAATATTCACTCAGCCATGTGGTTTCCCTGGCTTTTTCAGTTTCCTAAGCGCAGCGAATTGTATTAGATGCTAATAAACGAAAATAAACATGACAAACGATAATATTTCTTTGGACGTTTCGTTTCACTATTCAGCTACATGAACGTTGTGCCGTAGTAAAAATTTCGAACACATTGCTAATTCGATAATTTGGAGGAGGGGTGCACTGTGTGCGACGCGTAACTTCAAAGTGTTTTACAACGCTGTTTGATCAGAATGGAAAGTAGAGGGGGACGCTTTTTTTCAAAAATTCAGGCATGCTGCATTCTCTTGGCCATACCCCTTACTTACGCCGCTTCACTCCCCCTTCAGATTAAGGGCGTTAACTATAATTGAACAATACTTTTTGTGCAGTTGGCCATGTGCTTTGCAATCCCCACGTATTTTTAAGGAACATGGCTGGTAGTTCTCATTACCTGTCACTTCGGTCTTTCTTTTGACCACTGTAGGAGGGTACACACCACAAATTAAACAGCAGCCGTTGTGACTCATGCAAACAGAAACGTCGCTGAAGTATGCGACGGATGGCGCCACATGAACGGCAAAAAATTTCACATCGGATGATGTTCGAAAACCCGGCTGAAGCACAAATTTTTTACGTTGTCCCTGCCTTGTTTTTATAAAGCATCGTGCGTTTTAACAAATGTGAAATGTAATCGAAATATCATTCAACACGCATCAACGCAAGTACTACCCCATGAGGCACTCTTATTCCTCTTATCCAAAATTAACATCTATGTCGCTGTCAACAAATCATTGCCCCATAGCCAGGCAAGACAGGGTTCTTCAAAGAGCAAAATGTATTTCCGTGAACTAGTGCTCTACAAATACTCAAAGATACACACGCGTCTAATGCCGGTGCCTCACCGACACGAAAAATCACATTAGGTGTTTAGGACCCGAACGGCATTATTTGGGCTCACCGTGCTACTTGAGAAAATGCGAAGGCAATATATGTGTTAGGTACGATGGTGTTAAAGATCAAAAAGAGAAATACACTTTTATTTTAGAAGTTTTAACGTAGAAAAAAACGCCGTACAAGGGTAAAATTTTTTTGTGAAAGAAAACGTAATTAGAATGCTGTTTACTAAAAATGGTGGGTGCCATTACTAACAGCGTCTTCACAGCTGCCGTCGCCTGCCAGCCGTAGCCAAATTCAAAAAATTAAAAACGACCAGTAACACGATGGTTAGCCCTTTTTTGCTATTTTAGTGAACTTAGTTTTCTTTTCAGAACTTCTCCACCAAGAGAGCACAAAAAAATCCAACCATCTCCACGAAGTAAATTATGATGAGAGGGACTAACCTAAAATGCTAATCGGCAAAACTGTGAAACTTTCGCCCACGCATCATATAAAAACTCGACACGCCAAGCTTTCCACCGCTCCGTTACCAAGGCCGTCGACGACGTCGATGTTTGTGGTGATTTTGTAGGGCTTGTTTTGGGAGGATGAGAATCTCCTTGGGTAAGTTGTCGAATTCGGTTTGTGACATTTTAGCCACCTTGGCCGTCGCCTTCTGCAGAGCCCTTGTGTCGCCTTCCTCTGGTACTTGTCTTGAGCTCGCAGGCCACGAACGACAATCTCTTCTTCTTCCTATCCTCCTTGTTGGGTAGCTACGAGTGCGTTGAACATTTTGACCTCTTCGGGGAATCTTTGGTTGGCCTTTGGCTGCCAATCTTTGGTTGGCCAATCTTTGGCTGCAGGATCCCCAGGGGGGATCCTGCAGCATTCATACAGGACAGGGCCCGAGCAAGAGTCTTGAGCATGCAGGCGACGAACGACAACCTCTCCTTCCTCTCCTCCTAGTTGTGTAGCAACGAACACGTTCAATGTTTTAACCTGTTTGCCCAGTCTTTGGTTGGCCAATCCCTAGGGAGATCCTGCAGCAATCATGATCATTCAGCGGTGTATGGCAGCAACCATGTGCGGGACAGGGCCCGAGCAAGAGCCGAGCTCGCTGGCGACGGACGGCAACCTCTTCTTCCTCTCTTCCAAGTTGGGTAGCAATGAACGCGTTGAACGTTTTGACCTCTTCGGGCAACCTGTGGTTGGCCAATCTCTAGGGGGATCCTGCCACAATCATCATCATTCTACCGTGTACAGCCGGGACAGGGGCAGAGAAACAGGAGCTCTGCCCCTAAAATTGACTTATTTTGATGTTCAGCTACGTTTCCCCGTCAACGCCCTGGTGCTGAGAGCTTTTAGGTTTCAGTTGGTGCTCATCGCGTTCGAGAGTCGGCATATTTAAGCACTCGCGAAGGCGAGTGAGTCGAGCGCAACATTTTAAACGGAAAATGACACGAGAGGGATGGTGTTAGATTTTTGCGCGTAGCAGCAAATTATTTCCATCAAGACACAAGGCAGTAAGCACTTGATGCCATTTTTGTGTACGTCTGGTACGGGCATTATGAAGTTAACACAGTGACGTCCACAGGCGATTGTCGGTGAATGAATCTCCAGGACGCTCCCTCTACGCATTTCTCTGTAGTGACTTCACAAAAAAAAACACATGAACGATTATTTTCTGATCGCTAGTTGTCTGGACAGTTTATGGAACGTCGTTTTTTCGATGGATGTTTTATCTAAGCCGTTTTATCGTTCTATCAAAAATGGTTTTCTCAGCCTGTTTATTTAAAACATTTTGAGTATATTTTTTTATTTTCCTCTGGGTCTCCAAAGGAGGTCGGTATTAGTTACAAAAATAGTCTATACCGCCATGATATGCTTCTTATTTTTTCAGACTCCGCTGTTGTATCGCCACATAACTATTTTCGCAGGTGTGTTTATCTAAGTAAGGCACTTCTTGGCGCTTGTGGAACCCTACCGTGGCGGCCCAAGGTCTTGGCGCCGTTAGTGGCTCTACGTGTACTGATCAATTCAAGGTCAAGGGTTCGATCGGGTCGTGAAGGAGGAATCAACCTTTACGGAGCCCAAAAAAAAATCAGTGGTGCACGTGGCACCAGAGGGGGTGGTTCTCTAGCTACGGGACCCAATATGTTCCCAGCAGCTCCTGGCCCTGTCTGCTTGTGCGAGTTTAGTCATCAGAGCTGGGCTGGTCAACAAGGTCTCCTATCGCTCAAGGGGTTGGGGATTGGGGGTGTTGTGGCGAAGGGAATGGAGGGGGGGCCCTTGAGTTCTGTACACTCTGCCGAAATGTGCGGCAGGGTGCCCCCTCTGTCTTTTGCAAAACGGACAGACCTATCGTGTTCCGCGCGGTATGGTAGTTCATCAGTACGGGATGCACAAGCGCTCCCGCCTGCCCTCGACGCAGGATCGTATGTTGTTGCCTAGTTAGTTTAGGGTACGGTTCCGGCAGTCTGCACCTCTCCTCTCGGTACATCCGGGTAAGTCTCGAAAGCTGGTAACCGGGTGCGGTAGCTCTGACGGCTTGTTCTCGGCCCGGATGGACATTTCTAAGGCATGGTAGTGAGCGATGGTGTTCCCTGCTACCCGCTAGTGAGCCGACACCCACACGAGCATTATGGCTCTTCCCGGTGGCTTCCACTTGGATAGAATTAATCGGGCCGCAAAGGAGATTACCCGCCTGCGGAAGCTTCCGTACGCTGTCTTTGAGTCGGTGACCACGGTGTCCATGCACGGCTGTGCGAGTGCCAAAGCCACGGCCACTTTCTCGGCAACTGCGGGGTCTGTTGTCTTCATAGACGCGCTGACGATCAGCCTGTCTCTGGACGTAACTACCGCCGCTGCACGGCCGCTGTGTTTTCGGGGCGAGGCGTCCGCGCAGAGTACCCTGGGTTTCTCTTCCAGCTTCAGGGTCATTGCTTATGGCCGCGGGGTGCCCCTCTCGTCGTCCTTGCCCGGCGACATCTTCCGGGGAAGGGGTATGGTCTGACTGCTCATTTCCAGTCTTCCGGAAGGGCTGCCTTGATGGATACTGGCTCGATCTGCCAAACCATTTTGCGTAGCACGGCTCGTCCGTCCTCCGTGTGACTGGAAGGATTCTCTGATTCCAAAGGTGGGCTTCGATGAGCTTCTCCACCATCTTGTGGGCGCCCGCATATAGCAGTCTTTGTGTGGAGGGCTATATGGGAATGACGACCCAGCAAACCACGTTACGTCGTGCAGATATCCCGGAGACGTCAGCAATCGACATTGCAGATGTCCAGGAGACGTACCGTTGGGGTCGGAGTTACATATATTCAACGTTGCTACAACCGCAAAAAACCCATCCAAATCACACAAAGGATAACGTACAATAGACGTCTCATGGTACTTTTATATGCTGTTTACGGGACGTTACCTTAGTGGTGCGTCTTATGGATATTGTAGTGGTACGCATGCAAGACGTATATAGATGTCTGTTCTACATTGGTTTTCTGTCTTTGGCACAAGCATTAGTTTGTTATATTCATGACTTCTGTACGTTAGTATGATATTGTTGAGATGAACCTGTATGCCTGAAATTTACATTCTTTATACATTATTTGGAAGTTTGGCCAGCCTCCTTTCCAAGGTTGCCTACGTGTTGTGGGCATTTATACTTCAAATACATGTCTTACTAGCTATTCAGCACTGTTTGCTGTTACTTGTCACTTGGTTTCTAGATTAATGTGTTTCCACTTTTGAAGTGCTGCATACTGCATGAAGTCTCATATGTGAAGTGCCAAGCTGACCACACACTCTCGCAGAAGCACACGAAGCACAGCTCTAAACAAGAAATGTCGCATCGAAAACAAGAGGCAGTAAGTAACAGCAAACCAGTCCTGATCAGCACAAGCGCCCTGGACACTAAGGCAACCACAGTAGCGTCATCGAATTGTACCATACAGCACGGCTGTACAGGCCTTCTGCAAATAAATTATCACAGAAACAATTCAAAATTAAACTATTAAAATCACAGTCTCCCATCCTATCTGTACCTGCAGCTGGGTAGTAAGAACGCTTTCAAAGTACACATAAAAAACACAAAAGAGTTCAGGCAAAACAGTTTATATTGACTTCGAAATTATGTAATATGCTTTCGCAACACAACCACTTTAATTTTCATTCCTATCTGCCCTGGCCCACAGGGTACACATTGTACAATTACAAGAATAGTACAAATATTCATGACTATAAATAAGTCACACACAGAGAAACGGTTGACAAAAAATAGGAAGAAAAGCAAACATGTAAACCCAGGGTAAAAGTACAAGATAGCTATGCAACTTGAAATATCGCACATAAAAATAATTGGGTGAAAAGCAACGCAAGAAAAGTGTGAAAACAAAGAAATGATTGAATGGTGGTTATAAAACACAGCAAATTTACGAAACTAAATAGTTCACATGTAGTGAAAAGTTTGTGGAACAATAAAATAAAAGCACCTAGGAAACACAGAAGTGGTGTTGAGTGGTAGTGTGAGTGCCATACAAATTTAAGCTACCTTAAACAAACCAACATCTATGGAAATGGTTATAATCTATAGAAAATCTGTGTATAAAGAAATGACTGTACGGCGGTTACAAGAGCAGTAGAAATTTACGTGATGAAATGATTCACAATTAGTGAAATGGCAGGACAACAAAACAACAAAAACTTTAGAAACAACTTATTGAATTCTGGTTAGGAAAACAAAAGTTACACTATTTCAATATTTCACACAAAGTGATATGATTTGGGAACAAACGAGAAAACGGGGAACACGAAAATGATTGAATATTAGTTACAAGAAGACAGATTTACATGACTACGTGATTCACACCAAGTGATACGCTCAAAGAACAATAACACAAAATAAAAACGCATGGAAGCACGGAAATGATTCAATGGTGGTTCAATGGTGCATGCCTCCATCATCAGTTATGGTAGGGATTCTTGAACAGTTTGCGTTCTTCGTTGTGGTGCCAGAAACTGCCAAAATAGTTTGCAGACCGGATTGGTTGGAAAGTGAGTAAAATTTTCATGGTCCAAAGACTGAAAAAATTTAATACAGCTTGTAGCAATAAAAACTAAGAAGCCGCAGGTTGTCGACAAAGCTGATATTTGCGCAGGATGTGACTGACAATAAAAATCTGGGCCCTATACATTGTCTGGTGAAAGAATTTGATGTCTGTAACTACACGAAGATATCTAGTTACACACAATGCAGGATGCCACTCGCAGGTGGAAAAAAGCGTGTTTCCTGTTTCCGAACCAGGAGAAGTCCTTGCGCCAAGTTGACCATCAACAGTACTTGAGCAGGCGCCTTGTGCAGACTGTTGCAGTAGCACCTCCTCTTGCAAGCCAGTTCATCAATCTAGGCATGGGTACAGGAAAATCTGTGTTGTTAATACAGCTTTTTGAGGCTGGTATAATACAGAATGGCCGCCTACCATTGTCCCTGAAAAAGACAGTGTATGACAGCTGCATCCTACCCGGTACTCGCCTACGGGGCAGAAACTTCCAGGGTAACTAAAAGGGTCTAACTTAAATTAAGGACGACTTAGCAGGCAATAGAACGCTAGAAGGTGGGTATAACATTAAGAGACAGGAAGAGAGCGGAGTGGATATTATTTAATGTCAGCACTGGCACTACTAAGGCAGCCCTAACGCTATCTATGACAGCTAATGTGAGGTACCACTATATATAAGAACAATATTTCGTGAATGGGGACTCTGAGGACATTTTAGCCCAGCTACAGGTCCCATCTGAACTTGCAAAATATTTTTCTGTGTCTATCCTAACCGCTTGGTGGATTGAAGTGACAATATATACACGGATGAAGCCATGTCCACAAAATGTGGCAAAAGGAAACATGCACAAACCCGGACAGCGTCACTGCCATGGACGTATACTTCCTGCAGCAGAATGGCGAGGTGGGCTAGTTGGTATATATGCATAACTAAACCTTCAAAAAGCACATCACTGAAAAACTAGTCATGTTGTCCTGTTCGCTCGTCCTGCTAGGCCTATATTTTAGTTGAAGTATACGTTGTACAGCAGGAAGCATCAAAGTAGTGCAAGACATTTTTACAGCACCATCACATTCACACATAGTCTAAGTTGCACCAGTCAGCAGCCTGCAACATGTAAGTTATTAGCAAACGACAGGCCAGACACCAGAATCATACTCTGCCTTAAACCTGCGAAATCCCAAATGCTGTGTTACTCTGATCACCAAGGTGTGTTACACACTAAATTCATTAAGCTGAAAATTCCATAAGTGACAGAAATTTAACAGCCATTTTTGAATATTTTTACTAGGTTCTGAAAGGTTAATTTACGTTTGCGATGCTGCAGTAAGAGTACGAAGCACAACCAGCGACATGCGTGTAGTTCTGACGTTACAAATAAATTCGGGTTGCATACACGTTGTTCATTCCAACATTTCACGACCAAACTCAGCGTTCGAAAAGATTGAACACTCAATCGAAACGCGAAAAAAGCATCCAATTGGCATTTTAATCTAATGCTGTACTCTCGGAATTCACTCGATTTATTATTTTGTTTTAATGCTACACGCACGGCAATCATTCAATTTATTGTGCACGTTTTTTAACCGAAAAATATTATGACGAAAAAACGGCATCTGCAGAAACGAAACCAAAACCAATATCACGCTAAAAGTACACGGTGTGCGTGTAACGCAAACACGCCTATATTCGCACAGGGACTTATATTCGCACTCTCCAACTTCTCTTATTTCATTTCATATGAAAACATTCGCCTAGCAAAACAGGACAGAACACAAACACTTCACCAAACACAGGGCTAGAAATTGCGGGAGAATTGATTCTGTTTACAAACGCAGCAGCCAGGTACAAAGGTCTACCGACAAATCTCCGCAACGCACAAAGCGAGTCCCTCAAATCGTTAGGGCTAACCGCTTACGCGTACCGAAGTCCGAGAGCAACTCTGCTACGTTAAATACATATGACAAGAAAACAAGGTTCACTAGTACTCACTTACCTCCACTACTTGGCAGTATTTCTTCGTCCGGTAGATGAATCCATGGTAGTCAAATCACCGAAATAACGAAAGTTCAGGGCGTGCACACCCGTGCCGTCACCCGCCTATAGCACGCGCATCGATACGGAGTGCAGTTAAAAACTGTCACGATCGGACTCGCCGCGCAGCGACTTCCTGTCTCGTGTTCGTCCGAGGGAAAAACTAGTTCCTGAAAGCACCCACCTTGATAAAACGCGTTGCGAAATAGATGCCCAAGTTATTGGCAAATACAGATATTAGTTGCCAATTATATACAAGAAAGCTTGAGCGTGGGTATTTTTTAAAGAAAACAGTAATTGTACCGACAATCTAGATTACGGCATTTAAGGCAATTTCAGGGTCTGCGGTGGAAATACAGCTGGCGTGTGGTTGTGGGCGCCGTTTTACGGTTTGTTCTGAGGCCGCAACCACTTGCAGCGTATTTTCCGCGCTTTCGCGCGTCGACATCGCCCCGCGTTGACGGCGTCGGCAAAATGCACGGCGACGTGAGCTGACGCGGGAGGAGGAGGAGGAGGAGAAAACTTTATTGAACAGGTATTTCGAGCTTCGAAGAGGGCGGGGTCCTCAGTCCAGGACTCCGTTGGTGCGGTCTGCCGTCTTCGCCCTTTCAGCGAGCCAAAGCTGCTTACTTAGGTCCGAGCTGGCAAGTTCACTCTCCCACTGCTCCTATGTAGCTATGCCCGGCTATGCCGATGTCTATGCTGCTCGCCAGATATCAGCGTCGACGCAGCGCCAGAAAGCATCCGAAAGCAGGCGACATTGTCCGGATTCCATGTCCATCTCCTGGTTTGGGGTCATTACGTTCGCAGAAAACAATCATTTTTTAAAGTGCGGTAATTTGGTGCCTTGAGGCAAATAACAAGCTATTTCTGTTCGAAAGTGCGCATTCCTCCGTGGCTAGCTTGGCTTTCATCGGGGAGATCGGGGGTTTGGGACAGCTTTTTGCGAGTTAAATACGGGAGTTCTGGTTACATCGCTTGTAGTGTTAGCATGATGGGCTTGTCTGCAAGATCGGTGCGTAACGAACAAAGTTTATCAACGCCGGAAATCTAGCGGTGCATTCAATTTCATTCGCGGCTACCGTAGCTTGCATAGGGGGAACGATGAAGCGCGATAGCTTTTCTTGGCTTAAATAAGGAAGCTTTGGTTACATCAATTGCAGTATTGCCTCCAAGATCGGTGCGGAAGAAACAAGCGTTAGCACTGCCGAAATTTGTCAAATACGACAAAACGAATCACCCCGACAATATTCGCTTGCAGCCTCTGTTAGGTACCAAATTCTTGGGTCCACGCATTGTTTTCCGGCGTGGTCGAGTGGATTGGAGCTTAGGTGCTGGTGTTGTGTTTTGAAATTCTATGGTTCCAATCTTGGCAAAACCTCACGGACTTTTTTAGTTTTTTTTGCAATGAGGGTGTCATCGACTTTTTTTTCAAGGCAAAAAAAGGCAGAGTACCTTGCCGTTTAACCTACAAGTGACGTTTGACGGTAACCTCAGTATCAAGGCAGCCCCGAAATTTGCTTTGCTCACACTTTGAATTCATGAAGCTGCAGTCGGTACGTAACATCAAGGTTAAATCAAGTAGCAAGTAAAGTTGTGCGAATTGCGTCTTTCGTTCATCATCCTATCTTATTTTGTTCAGATTTGACGGCAATGACCCCCCCCCCCTCCCCCCACTAAGAAAACCTTACAAGGCTCGTTGGCAACGTCGCTTGTAAACGAATTCTGCACTAAGTCCTTGCCTCTTCCGTGAGGTTCGGTATTGGGCTACTGTTTTGAAGGTCAAAGTTCAAAGCAATAGTGGTGGATTACAATACTTGCACAAAACCCCTCGGTACAAAACTCTTACAAAAAACATACAAAACCCCTCGGTAACTTCAATATAGTACGCCTGCGGAGAGTTATATACGCCTGCGGAGGAAAATAAAGTATAGCAGATATAGCTAAAATAAATGTAACTGCGATAGACATGTTCGAAGTAAAAAACGGACATACCAGCTACATCTGAACAACGTCAGCAAAATATGTCTAAATACCGTCCCCAAATGAAGCAGCAGCAACATCGAGAGTACGTCTTTAGCAAAGTTGAAAGAACGTCCGACATTAAGGTACCAGCAACGTTATCTCAACATCCAAAAATTTTCATTAAAATATTGCACGTTGTACGGATGTCTAATAGAGATACTGCTGGGACCTAGACTTTTGGATCTTTTTGGGACGTCGCAGAGATGTTAGTGGTTTGCTGGGGAGTGCTTGCTTCGTTTCCTTGCGAAGCATCGTGTTTAGGGTGTCCCTATTCGCCTTCGTCAGCTGAAGATACGGGGCGGAGTAGATTACCCGCGACACGACGAACGCCCGTACCAGGTGAATTGCATCGTCCTCTTTCAGGCCTCGGTTTCTGTTAGATACCCTCAGAATCATACTGAGTATCTGTTCGAATGTAGTCTTGATCTTTGTGATGGCGGCGTGTGCCTTCCCGCCACTCTGAAGTAGAAGGCCGAGAATCCAAATATGCTGAGTTGGCTTGATGACCGCTCCAACGAAAAGCCAAAATTCCTGTGTGTTGCGATTGTGGCCCACGTCAATGGTCCGTTAATGGTCATATTTGATCCACAGACTTTACGTACGGGTCGCTTCAGAGCCGAGGTATTGCCTTCAAAGAGTAACTTCAGACATAATACTGTTCACATAGGCGTCGATATTTAAATAGGCAACAAAATAGGAAGTTATGGTCATTTATAGCACCCAACGTTCCCTGGAGACGAAGCGAAAAGAAATAGAATGAACCCAGGCCAGCACCCGAGGTGCGGCACGTACACTTAGCGGTTTGTAACCCGAGCGGAGTGACCGATCTGCGCACTTTACCGGCCCCGATACGTTTGTAGTACCTCACCCTGAAAACGAAGCGAAAAAAAGAACTACCCCTCCCAGAACCCGAGCCGGGGCGCGAGCGCACAGGGGTTTGTAACCAGAGCGGACTGACAAATACGTTTTGTTTTATCTCCCCTGGTGACGAAGAAAAAATAAGGACGAACCTGTGCCCGATCCCGAGCCGCTGCGCGAGCGTGCATGGGTTTCTATACAGAGCAGACTGACAGATCCGCGGCCTTTACGGGAACAAATACGTTTTGTAGTACCTCCCCTGGGGATGAAGCGAAAAAAAATGTGTGCCAATCCCGCCTTTAAATGTACTTGGGTTGCAAAGCTGTCAGCGACACCTGCAAGAACTACCCATGCGACATCGCTTAAATTCACTCATGGGGCTCTACAAATATTGAAACAACAGACAAGTGAAATGCACAAAACCGTGCATTTTATTACTTCAAAGAGATGTTTTGTTCAGGGTAAATCAATGCATGATTTATGAACCGTGGGTGGTTGCGTTTTACAGCAAAGCTGTAAATGGCTAGGATCCAGCTATCGTCTCCGGTGCCAGAGCGATGTAGACATGAATCGCTAGGGAGCTTAGCGTCACGTTGCGGAGCCCACTCAAATCCCCGGAATCGTAAAACTGCGCGCCACACCCCCCGGGCATGAAAAAAATCATACAAAATTAACAAAGTAAAAGGTCCTAGGGCCTTCATAGAGCATGCGTTGTGATTTCCATACCCGCGCTATAGTGACTTTTTACCCACGATTGCTGTGTGTTTTGTAGCGTAAGCTACACTGGCCGAGGTTGAGCAGTTTTGCGTGTGCCTTGAAGGGCCGTTCTGCGCAAGCGTGAGGGGCATCGGATTAAATTCGATTCGATTAGCTTGGCTTACATTGGCTGGGCTTGGCTTGGCTTGGCGTGGCTTGGATTGGATTGGATTTAGGTGGATTGTGTTGGATTGTGTTGCGTCATAGCCGCGGCAAACGGACTGGCGCCAGCACGTACCCAGGTATGCGCTTCAGTTGCGAAGTAGCCATGTGTGATGTTGCGTCGGAGCCGCTTGATAGCCGTTTTACGTGGCTTGTGAAGATGAGTGCTGAGCGTCCGTAAGGAGCAGTGACTGAACAGAAATGGACTTTCAGTTAGTAACCAGGAGCAATGTTCAATAGCAAATTATTAAAAAACGTGTTTTTGCTTCGTGCACCCCTTGAACTACGACCCAGTCAAACCTCACGAGGAGGCTCGGCACAGCAGCTTTGCTGGCCATCCCTCTTCATGGGGTGGAAGGGCTCTGAATTTTTATTGGAGAAGCACTTGAGTGGAAACTTGTTGGTTATAAAATAAACGAAGCTCAAACGCGGTGTTAGATGATCTGAATTATTCGTCTCTGCCGCCTTCAACAGAGGCGACGAAATTGGCGAGAGATGGAGGAAGGCGAAAAAAAGGAAATACTGTCATTCACATTTCTGAATGGCCCTCTGGGCCGTTAGGGGCAGTGGTTCCTTAAGCGGCAGTGGTTCCTTCGTCACTCGAGCTCATATGCATTCCACGTCGCCTGTACTCTGTCCACCAGCTGAGAGAGCTAGACTGCAGCATCTCCCATTGCTGGTGTTGGGTAATTGACGTGAAGAGGGCAGGGTGCTCAGGGGTAAAGTCACACAACCCGATTATGCGGCGGTCTGTTTCTACTTCTCAGCAAAATTCACATTTAGCGGGCTAGCGGTTACGATGCATTGAGTGAAGACACGTCAGATGTTATCAGCCGTAGGGTAGTTATTCCAGGGAAAGTTCAGGTTGCGGCGAGGGTAGGGTGTGTCACTGAAGGTGATAATTATGGGTTATGTCCCTGAACGTGACGAGCGGGTGACTGTACTAGCTCAGCTCCATGGCAGGGGGTGGAGAAGGCGCAGGCCTGTTGGTCGGCGTATCCTTGCCATCCATGGAAGCGTGAGCAGGCGTCTGCATGAGCTGAATTGAACCGGTAGAGCAGTGTTTTTTTCGCAGACGCACTGCAGTTCAGGAAACCCACCCCCGACTAGTAATTCTGCAAGGCTTGTTGGGATTTGGGGACTAGCTTCCGAACCCATGGTTGAGCGAAAGACAAGGCGATGGCTGCATCTTATGCTGCCGTTATCTCTTGGGCCTTGAGTGAGGCACACGCAATGAGCTTGGTTGTAATGGAAATCGCGATGATAGCGCACGGCTGTCCTCGATGTTTTGAGGTGTCTGTGTAGATAACTGCATGATCCTCTGGCGCTAAGCTCTTGAGTTCAGTATCTCGTACACATCGTCAAGGTATTTAGAAGGCATCTACAGTTTCATTGCAATATGTTTTCTGTTCCTATTATTTAGTGTAAGAGCTACCAGAGTGCGTATACTTACGCGTCGCCTTTCGGGGCTGTGACTCTCGTCTTTTTAGCTTGTCGGGAGGCTTTGTCGTTGGGACGCGTTCCTTGCGGTGCACCGTAGACAAGAATGGTCCGACTTCGATTTCGTCCTCTGATGTCCTTGGAGTGCCTGTGTGATCAGTTTGTCTGAACCGCGAACCATTTTGGTTGCGCTTTTCCGTTCCGGCATTCGGCCAGGGTTTTAGGGACGCCTCGGATGGCTCAGGCGGTGCGGTTGGGTTGGGCGCTGCCGCTGGTTCCTCTTTCTCCATCTCCTCCTGCTCTCGGGTGTGGTATGGGACGGTGGAGGGGAAGTGGAGGATGCAAAATCATTCCCAACTGACGTGGTTGTCTCAACAACCACTGCTGGCTCAGCCAGCGGTACGGATACGGAAACAGCAACCAGAGGAAGCCCAGGGGGGGGGGGGAGTAATGCGCGGGACAAGTCTGACTCACAGTACTGTGTCCCCGCCGAAGCCAGACGCCGCTTGCCCCCCAGCGAAAAGCGTCGGCGTACCTGCCCAGAGGGAAGGAGGCGAACCTCTTCCACGCCTCTGGGAAGGTGATGTTTTCAATGACCTTGATGTTCATGATTTTCTTTTCTATTGAAAATTTTCGCATTTTCTGAAGTAAGCCGCATGTGGACCCTGGTTGTTTATGGCAACCAATGGTTACAGGTTACAGTTTTTGGACGGGTGGTCGTTCTAGGCGCGTGTTGCGCAGGTAAATATACAACAATAGGAGTTTGTGCCGCGCCCCAACCGTTGGCACTTGAAACAGCCAAGCGGGTTCGGGCAGTAAGGCCGACAGAACGTAGGATGAAACCTGCATTGGTGAATTCAGAATGCTCGACTAGTCGAAGTTTAAGATGAGGTGCTTTATCAGTTTTGTTTGTCATCTCTGTATATGCTTGTGCGCCTGACCACTGTTACGTCCTGACTACGAGGACCCTCCAGCAGGCCCGCTTCAGATTCATTTAGTAGGCCGTATTCGGAAATACTGCCCTGAAAACTGTTTAGGCTGCGGTGGGGCGTGCTCGGATTGCCGGAATGGCTATGTGGGTTTGTGCAAGTAGTTTATCAGCCTGATCCTGGTTACTTACCCAAATAAGTTTTCACCGGTTCGTTGTGTTTATATGCAAAGCACTCATGGCCTCGGCTCCTTCGTCCGTCGGCCATTCATCCGCCGGCCCGGGAAGACACCAGAAATACTTCCGCTCCAGGAGCCCTTTAAGGGAGAGCATGCTTGTCTCGTGCCGGCCCAGGAAGACACTGGCAGCACTGTCGCTCAAGCATCTCATGGTCGGGGCTATGTCTCTGCCTTGTTGTGGCGCCGTCCACACCCCACTGCGCATGCTCGGCTAATCTCGGGCCGGCCCAAGAAGACACCGAAAACGCTGTCGCTCCAGGAGCCATAAAGGGTGAGACACCACCCGGTGTTCAGCAAGCCGAGCATCCGCAGTGGGGGTGTGGACGGCGAAACAACGACAAGGTATGCCCGTTGCATTTAATAAAATTACACCAACTTCCCGTAGGGGAACCCAGAGTAGTATGCGAAACAGCCGTGTGCTCAACGCAATTTCCCATTTCGTAGTTCCGGTAAGAGAAAACTGTGGTTGTTTCCATGGAAACGAAAGTCTAAATATAACGGTAGCTACGTACCTCAACGTAACAGAAAGTACGAACTGAAAACTACTGGGCACTTAAAACGAACCCATGGCTATTTTGGATACTACACAGGGTTCCCACGCGGGAAGATGGTGTAAGTTTTTGGCTTTATATAAATAGCCGATGACACCTTCAAGTAATTTGGAGACTAGAAAAACTTACTTGGAAGCAAGAGGGCTCAACTGGTCAACGGATTCTAATACAAGAAGCCAGAGAAGTTGTTCGGTTTTGGAATACTCAATTTAGGAAGTGGTGGAAAAGAAACTTCGTTGC
>JABSTR010001755.1:0-21317 GCA_013339765.2 Haemaphysalis longicornis | reverse complement strand
TTCTGAGAAAGACATATAAGAGGGTGGCTCTAGCAAAGCGGTAAATTTCTGATCCGAACGGGATAACAAAAAGAGATACCATTTTCAAAAACTACTCACAGTATGTCTAGAAGGGGTATTTAGAAAGAGTTAGTAAGAAATAAAGTATTAAAGATAAAACGGAAGCATTTGAGAATTTTCAGGGATTGTGGACGACAAACTGCTGGCGAGTGAGAATGCAAAAAACATGCAAACAACGCTCGGGGAACTACAGCGAAAAAGCATGGCCGTAGGGCTGCAAATATACATGAATAAATATAATATACTGAATAATAAACATGCCAAGAACGTGTTTTTTAGCCTAGGAAAGGAAACGCTAAAACGAGTACGAGACATAACAACCTCAGAGCGATGAATTGTACAACGAAAAAAAACTCCATTGCAGAATAGGTATGTGCTGGGCAACACTCGGTAATCACTCCCAAATAATGAACAGTAAGCTAGGTCTGTCACCCAAAACAAATTTACAACCAGTGCCTACTGCCGGAGAGGACATACAACGCTGAAACCCTCGCCTTACTAAACAACTACAGAGAAAACATAGGTCGGCGCAACGGCCTATGAAATGAATATTGCTCGGAGTAACACTCCGGGAGAAGAAACCTGCGAGTTTGACCAGGGAACAAACAAGAGTTGACAATATTATAGCTCGAACAAAGAATAAGAAATGCACTTTGCTGGCCATGTAATGATACAAACCGACAAACAGTGGACGATTAGGGTAAGAAGGTAGATACAAGAGATTGGTGTAGAAGAAGGGAAAAGGCCAACAACACGATGGAGAGAATAAATACGAAACTTCGGTGGTTAAACTGTGGACTCGAGTGGCACTGGTCAGGAGCGGTTGGACGTCAATTGGACAGGTCTTCGTCCTGCCGTTAACCTAACCTGAGCAGGATGCTGCTGCTTTTGATAATAAGGATTAAATGCTTCCTTTAGGTTATACGCCAAAACTCTACATTTATTTCCTGATAAACCATTGGCTGACATTGGCTGATACACACTGCTGCGGAATTGGAGATTGGCTGATTAGCTGTTTGTATTCTGCAAAATATTTTGTGGGGGATAATTTCAGACAACTTATATATATGGGCGGTGAGGGAAAGCCTCTGCCTCGGAGGTGTAAACTACAGTTTTTTTCCCTGGAGGCCCACAGCTTCTGCTAAAGCAGGGCACATCCCTGCATTTTCGGGTAGGCGTCGCAGAGCCTCTGATGGAGAAGTTCGTTTAGCTTGAGCGGCTGACAAAGCAATTGGTTCGTCAAAAGAAGTAATTGCGTGATCGTTGAAGGCGTGACAGAACGCAGTCATCGGGCACTATCTCGTAGCCCGTCGCCACTGCGGAGCACGTCTACCGCGACGCCCTCCGCATACCGCCATTCTCCTCACACTTTAGGCATACTCGCCTCATCCGCCTTACCCTTCTCTCTATGTTTGGCGTCCTCATCGTTTTCGTGTATTCAACAACAAGCGACTGCGAGAAGGCCGCGAAACAACAGAAGCGGGTGCTTAAGAGCCGTCATCTGAAAGTACCTATTCAAGAGAGAGAATGCCACAACAAATGGTGGCTAATTTGATTTTTGCTAGACTATGGTTTGCTGTAAGGCAATACATAAACGATGAATATCTAAAACGTATCAGTGAGAGATTATTTGTTTTCTTGCATCGTTTCTCAACAGTAAAATGACTGCAGTCTTTCAGAGTATTACTATTTTCTTCCTATTATTTTGTTTGGTACTTCTATATCGCCTTTTATGATAGTTCGCTCGCGGAGATTAGGCAGCTACCAACGTTTTTGCCATGGCAAACTTGTAACCTTAAAAATTCGGCCTTAAAAATATTTTTAAGCACGCTGCCTTTTAGTTGTGTATAAAGGTGATTAAAGTTTTGGTCGTCAAAGCAGTGCATTGAAAACAGTTTTTTGGCGCTTTTGTGCAAACATTGTTAATGGCGGTTATCTAAACAACATATTCTAGAAAAAAATAGCGACGCTATCTTGCCACGAAGAATATCGATCCAGTGGATTGCTCCGCTGTTTGGTAAACTTATGTGCCTCCCATAAATGTTTTGCTAACATGGCAAATTCTGTGGTTTATACCGAAGATTTAGGTGAGGCTCTTTTCATGGACTAAAACAAAGGTTTCTAGAAAGTTACAATCTTATAGACTTCGAGGACCATCATTTTTGAAACAAACTTATTGCACTATAGAGCTTAAGCGTTTATGGTAGTAACTGCAATTCTAGCCTCTTTATAATTAACAAAGGTGACATTCGGGGCTTTGTTTTCAGCCCAATATTTTTTATTTATTATTAGGATGCGTCATGGTTCCTTCATCACTTAACTGGCTTTTTTACTTACGGATGTTAACAACATGGTGGCGTCCCATCAAGATTACATATTTTTATGTGCATTTGCAGAATCACTGGTGATTCGTCCGCCCAAGAATTGAGGCGCGTAATTAATTTCTAACCTCATCTTACGACGGACTTCACCTTTGAAACCTTTAACAGCAAAACAACGGGTAAGTAAAGTTCCACTGACGCAGCATACTAAGATTTTAGTATTTTCACTCACAGCAGGACTGAAGCTAAAGCAGTCAGTACGGAGAGTTGGTATTATATTCAAAGTAGCGGGGAAAGAGAGGCAAAAATTTGTTTCCCTTCAACCTTGGGTTTCAAGGCTTAACATGGAAAGACAAAAAAAATTACCTTAGCAATATCAGAATTTGAACAGCGCTTCGGAAGTTCGGGCACTTCAGACGCATTTGTATCTATCACCTGTACAACCAAATAAAGGTTAGCGAAGAGTTGCAGCATTTCGTAGACGTTCATCGTCAGCCACTCTAGCGATGTGGGAACGTGGAACTTTACCGCAGATTTATATTGGATGGCTTGGATGAAAGAGCTCAACCAAAAAGTAATCAATCATCGTAAACCTTTTTTAGCAACCTGACCTGTCGTGCGATATACATTAAACGCAAGTGAATGTTTTGGTTTAGGGTCACTGACATCAATATGTCGAGTACGCATACACTCGGATACCTCAAACTCATGCATCACAACCTCGAAAAAGAATATAGACACTATTTATTTTTCACATCTGTAAGCGTATAGCTTGAATATAAATAAACAGAAAAAAAGTCCCGAAAACGTACAAAACGTAAATCGTGGGGAAAATCGATGCCTCTTGGAGGCTTCTTGCCTCTTGGAAAATTTGATGCGGTGGTGAAAGCTAGAGCTTCTTTTATAAGAAGTGTATTAGATATGCAGTCCCGCCAATACGTACAAAACATGGCGCTACCGAGACTGAAAGATCATTGGAAAACAGTAGAGCCAAGCCGAGCCATGAAAATAGAATAAAGTTATGGACCTTCACACATAATCAGATATCTTGTTCATCGGAGACATGGACAACACACCACGAAAATCGTAGAACACATTCTCGGACCGACTACCCCCTGCAAACCATCTACCCATTGCCAATACTCATGCGTCCACTGCTAACACAACAAATTTTGTTTACTGCACATAGAATAGCTGGGAGAAGGCCTCCGCAATACCAATACAGGTACTACTATGATTTTGTAATATGGCAGTGGGTGCAAACTCAAACCAATTTTTTTTGGAAAGCGGTGAAAATATTTTGCGATATGAAACATCGGTGGAAGAACAGTCTCCCCAAGTTTGAACAACCCAATCGGTAGACAATTCTCCAGGCTGGATCGGCGCAATAGTAGTTAGCATGACGGTGTTGAAAGTTGTATCTGAAACGTCCACTCGTTTGTTGCAGTAATCGGTGCAGCGAGAGATTGCTAGTATTTCGAGAATCTAAGGTTATGTTTGGGTTCAGGATTAGGACGACAACCCCGCCCTACGGTATAATTGGGCAGGGAATCATAGTTTATTTAGATCTATGAGAGTGCTTTATTAGTTTACATCCGTGCTTGTGAGATAGATTTTTCGATCTAGTGTCCGACAGGTGATCGCAGAAGTTCCCGCACGAAGCGAGAGGACTGGCCCGTGTACTTGAGAGGTATTAATAAGCACGGGGTGAATTTTGAGTGGGTCTTCTTTTGGTGTAAAAATGTTTAATTTCCCTATGTGTCGAGGTTATCATCGCTTCAGCTGCAGTTTACGTCATGGGATTAGAATCGCAGCTTTAAAAACCTATATAAATTATTGTGTTGCTATTCTGCAAGGTGGTAATTACTACGGTGTTTACATCTGTAAGAGCCGCCACAGCAATGCTTACCCGCCCTAAAATGGCTACGGTTATATAGAGTTGGCGTTTATTAATTGTAGCTTAAGCTAACTGAAAAAAGCGGGATACGAGCTAAATGTCGTCTTTTGATTCAATGTTGTTTTTTGTGCGCGAAATAGAACAGGGTTCTTTGTATTTGGGGAACTACATTACCCTTTAAAAAAAGACAGGTAAACTGGCGCTCACTCGCTACACTTGAAAGTCGAAGCAACTGTAGGTGAGCATTGCAGGACGAATAGTGAAGTTTTAGTATCTTCCTTTATTTACGTGTTTGCAGTGATAGTACTCGCCGTCATATGAATCGAAGGGGTCGTCGTCTTCTTCGCGGCGAGTGGTGGATGCAAAGTCATCCTGAGCGTTGCAGTCTTCTACCAGCTCTTCAGCATCGGCTCAAGACAATTCCTTTCGGGAATAATTGGCACACTCGTACCTGTCTCAAATTATCGTAACTGGCTTCAAGAGGATGCGGCGGGCTGGGTGACGTCTCCCAAGCAGGTGGTCCTTTTATTTTTAGCACCAGCGCTGGAGCTTTGTTTTACATGCGAGGGATTTTAAAGCGCTGGAGTTTTTTTGTTAAAGCACTGCACTATCCGGGTATGTAGCGGTGGCCGCCAGGCACATGCTGAACAGTGCTTGCCATTTTCTCGCTCCTCAATATTTTTGCAGCATTTTGCTAGAGTCGCTGCGCGTATCGCAGACGCCCGGCGGTCCTCACGCGGCAGGCGCTTACGAGCACCTTTCTTTTTTGTATTTTTTGTATGTTTCCGTCAACTGGGAATTTAGGGCTTTTACAACACGTCCAAGGCTAAAAAATATTTGTCCGTCTTGCGGAAACAACTTTTCGAGCAATGGTCCTCAGGCTCTTTCTCTACGACTTCATCTATATGTCTTCTAAAGTGGGGTCAATTGTTGGTTCCCTTAAGAGCGGAAGGTTGCCCTCCGTCTGAACAAAAGCGGAAACCACAAGAAAAGTGTCGTTGTTCGCAGGTTTTGTCATCGCTTTTTGTGGTAGCACTCGGCCTTGGAGGTGCTTCCAGTTTGGCTACAAATACGAGGGAATCAACCTTGAGGCAGAAATAATTATAAGGATAAGAATGGGGAAGAGCGCATACGGGAGACATTCTGAGATAATGAATGGCAGCCTACCACTGTCCCTGAAGAAGAAAGTGTGTGACACCAGCATCTTACTGGTACTCACCTACGGGGCAGAAACGTGGAGGCTCACTGAGAGGGTTCAACCTAAATTGTGAACGACTCAGCGGGCAATAGAGCGGAAGAATATAGGTGTAACATGACGGGACAAGAAGAGGGAGGAGTGCGACAGGGAACAAACGTGAGTAAAGACATATTAGTACAAAAATAGGAAGAAAAAATGGGCGTGGGCAGGCCATGTAATGCGAAGGCAAGATAACCGCTGGTCATTAAGGGTAACATAGTGGATCTTTAGAGAAGGCAAACGTTGCAGGGGGCGGCAGAAAGTTAGATGGGCAGATAAGATCAAGTAGTTTGCGGTGACAAATTGGTCGCAGTTAGCACAGGACTCGGTAAATGGAGATTAATAGTAGAGGACTTTGTCCCGCAGTGGGCGTAGATAGGCTGGTGATGATGATGATGATGAGAGAATCTCGGCCAGTTGGTATTACTTCCTTTCTAACGGCGCGAAAATACCGAACAGCTCGGAAAGAACACACGGGACCACCCCTGACTAACAACTGAATGATTTATTCAGATGTAGAGAACACACACGAATGAGGGTGGAAGTAACAAAACCAGCCAAGACACACTGGCGAACGCGGAATTTTTTCCTGAAATGGCACCTCACACTCAAGCAGAGGAATCGACGCTGTGCAAATACCATTCCCTTTCAGTTTCCATTTGTCAGTCATTCTAAAAAAGCAGTACACCATTAGTATATACAGACGAGGACCCCAAATTTAAAAACGGTAACGAGGCTGCAACCGTTTTTAAAGTGAGCAAAAACTTTTACGTTACGTTTACACGCAGGGGTGTTTGCGAAATCAAAAAGAGCGTGTGATTATTCAGGGTAACAACCAAGTTTGTAACAATGGTGAGACCAGTGGGAATATTGAGACCGTTTAATGAGCTTTTCTGCCACCGCAGCCAAACGTCTTCTCAGGGCCTAGTCTGCCTAGCTTGCACGGGACCAAATTATTGATTCTAGCACAAAGTTTTTGTAGCTTATAATTTCCAGGAAATCATACAATGACGTCAAACTATTCGATATTCTTTTAAAAGATGTGAAATTTTATGAATACCTGAAGTGAGCACCATTCTTTTGCGGTTGCACTTTTTAATTATTTAGCAGTTTTTCTTGCATTTGAACACGCGGATTACTTGTTGTGTCGCAGAAACAAGGGCATCTTAGGGAAAACCCGCAAGTCTGAGTCATTGAATTTGCCAATGAAAGCCACAAGCCAATCTGTGCTCACAAAGCTTTCTAAGCGTGGAGAAAGGAATATTGATGGAGATTCCGGATTGTACCCTTTTTACCCGTAAAGCTGTGTTGCAATTTGTTTATTCCGGTGTTTCATAAAACTCACTGCAAAAGTATCAAAAAAATAAATCACCGGCACCAGCAGGATTCAAACGTACGTGTTGTAGTTCAACGGAGTTAGAGTCAGCATTCTTACTCACTCCGCTGCGACCGTTTTTTGTTTATAATATACGACCGAATACGCTTAAACATGACAGTACGCTGACTACATACCAAGGTACAGAAAATAACACAATAAAGTTATGAGAAGCACAAATACATCAAAATTCCGAAAAACACAACAGTTTAAAAGAGAAAAATAGTCATCTGGTTGGTCAAACAAACTTTACACGCTATGTAGAAAAGCGACTATTTCTCGGAAGTATAACTTTGTTGATCTTGGTGGCTCATTAATCCCACCGCATAAGCGGCATCGCCACAGACTGCACGAACCAATCAACACAAATATATCATAGCTTCATCCAAATAGCCCAATGGCAATATTCAGACTAAGAAAGACATGGTATAAATATCTTTTCTGAGCGTTCACTGCAAAATATCTCTCAAAAAGATAGCATCTCTCCCAGCAGCAAAACAGTGATCAATTGTCTCTGGTCTAGAACAGAGGCGACAATTTATTGAACAAGCTATAAACAGACCCAGGTCTTTTATCCGATTTATAACAGAAAGCATACAGGTAATTTCAAAAACTGGTTTAACACCTGGAGAAAAACACTTCACGCACTGCCTTGTGGATGTCCTGGACACTAGAGGTAAGGTACACGACATAAAAGCATCGGAAAAAGTCCAAAAACCGTGACACCGGAAATACATGCTAGCGAAGCATTATATATGTACTCGAAGCAAAAGCGAACGTGTAAGAAGCAAAATGAGTCAACCACTTCTTTTAGAAAACCCCGAGGACTTTGGACCACTTTCACAGACAGCAAAGACATAACAATATCAGGGAAAAATTGTAGAAGAATTGTTTAAAGTACAGGTTTCAAAAACAGATGTTGAACACCTCGGAAGTAGAATAAACGAGAAACACGCAGCCAAACAAGAAGATGAAAAAGCCCTTGACCCCCCCAATGGAGCACCTTGATTAATCATGGGGGTAGTATTGGCAACACCAAAAACACCGAGCTCCCAGACATCAGTTGCAATATGCCGTGACTATGGGTTTATAGGTGGAGGGCAAGAAACCATGAACGGTGGTGGTCTTATGCAGAATACAAATCCGGTCGATAGGCTCGCAGTCCGTTTACTAGGCAGGCAGCCCCTGTACCTCTTCAGCTATCATGGTAAGGCTGTAGGAGAAGGTAGCCCCATCCCCTGCTTTTATACTACAGCATGTGGTATTTTCAGAACCTCCTAAAACATGATCGGTCCATGAAAAGGGACCGCACCGTAGGTTCATTTCCACCCTTTCCAACAATTGCTTTCCCAAATACAGATACCATCCTCGTTTTATGATCGTGGAATCTATGGACAAATCGAAGCCGGTTACCTCACCAATACATGTTTTTTGTTTTTAAATTTTTTGAAGGCATCCTCGACCCAACTTACGACGCGAAAAGTTCGGAACTGGTGAAGTGTTAGGTTAAGTTAAAACGCAGCAGCAATTTACAATCATTCTCAAACTAGCCCGCATGACAGACTTAGATATCAGTGTCACACCCCACTCGAGCCGTAACAGCTCTCTGAGTGTGATCTATACCACAGATCTGATTCACGAAACTGATGTTGACTGTTGGGAAAGCCTCAGGGATCAAGCCAATATGACTGTAAAGCGCATATCCATACCCCGCGATTGCAAACAAATAGCAACTGAGCGCATTCTCCTGACTTTCGAGCGATCCACCCTTCCATATTTCATAAATGTAGGCTTCATACGTTGTTCTGTCTTCCCATATATCCTTTAGCTGTGTTGCTGCTTCAAGTGGCAACGTTTCGGGCAGAGTACAAACTTTTGCCGTGGCCGACATACCTTTGCTAGATGCGGCCCGCATGACCAACCTGCTGAAAACTGTGCATGAGAAACCTCCACCTGTGCCAACTGCCCGGGGCCCCGAGCAGCCTACTTACGAAAATTTGAAACATTTAAACGGGAGAAGCAGATTGTGATGGAACATACCCGGGAAGGGGAATGACGCCGTATTTTACGCTAGAAGGACCAATCCAAGACCAAGCGGTTGCTGCTGAGATAGAGGAAGAAGAGGTGAACGAGGCACGGTCAGAGAGCGAGCGAGACCATGCCATGGGTACAAGGCGGATCGAACGGGGCACGGCACTGTGAGAACCCACGTGAGACGTCCTGTCTACTTGTCACAGCGAGGCAAGGCCGTCTGCAGTCTCCGCCATTGTTCCGGGCGTCGCCGCCAAGGCCCGGGGCATCGTCGCCAGCACGGGCTATCGTCTACCGGGCTCCGGCGTGCCGAACGGCGCGTGACCAGGTGCGAGGCGGGATCAAGCCTTCAACTGCTTGTCATGAGATTCTTTCCGGCACCGTAACCTGCGGAGTCAGCACCGACGAAGCAAGCACCGCTACGAGGGCACCGTCGGCACCCGCGTCCTCATACGACCGACCGTGAGCGGTTTCGGCTCCCGGGAGATTTACGCGGGGACGGTCGCGGACCTTGTAGTTGTAGGCAGTGGAGCGGACCATTTAGGTTGTTTCCCTTAGCTGAGAGTCTCGTCTAATGTTAGTGTATAACATTTCGCCGTTGCTTCAAAACCTCTGTCCTGTGACGTATGTAAATGGAATGTCGTCTTCTCGTTCGCACCAAGAGCATTCCCTTCGTTTCGCGTGATCCGGCCCATCCTTTACAAAACGTGGCGAGCCTGCCAGGATCGTATCATTAACATCTGCGAAAATTGGTTGAATGCTGTGTGCGGACGAGTAATTTGACATTTGGAAGATAGATTGGAGGCAAGTAAGTGTCAATAGGGTCACAGTTAGGCTTGACGGTACCCGAACTTCGGGCGTTTATGGAAAACAAGCGTGCGGAGGAGAGGGCTCAGAGGGCAGCCGAGAGAGAAGCCTTTAGGAAAGCAGGGGAAAGGAAAAAGGAAGCCGACGAATGAGAGTTGGCACTCCTGTAACTTAAGCTGCGGATCCAGGAAGGGGCGCACAACACTTCAGCAGTTAATGGAGAGAGTAGCTCTGGCCCCAACACGCAAGTGATAAACCCACAGAACTTGCTACCCTTCTTCGATGAGAGGCGAGACGATTTGCACGCCTATTTTCAAAAGTTCGAGTGCGTGGCAGCGGGTCAGGGTTGGCCCCAGGACAACCGGGCTGTTGCGATTAGTATGTGCTTGTCTGGGGAGGTTCTTTCTGTTATCGGAAGCATGACTGCAACAGAGCCGTTAGACTACGGAAAATTCAAGAACGCTCTTTTGCAACGGTTTAAGTTCACTGCCCAAGGTTATCAGGATAAATTCCGCAAAGCACGAGCTGAGGATGGGGAAACAGGGAGGCAGCTGGCGGCTAGGATATCCGGTTATTTCGATCACTGGAATGAAATGACAGTGATACCAAATCCTTTGAGGGTCTCTGCGATCAAGTTATTGCGGAGCAGGTACTCCGCTGTTGCCACCCGATGCTCGTAGTCTTTTTAAAAGAACACCAGTGCAAAACTCTGGATAATTTGGCAGATTATACCGACCTGTTTCTGGAAGAGCAAAATCTCTCAAATCTGTGGAAATGCCCAGATGACGGGGAGAAACCACCGAAGAATGTGCAAGACGCACAGAAGAAGCAACCTTCCAAGTGCTTCTTGTGCAACCGGCCGGGCCACCGCGCTCCGGACTGCTGCAGCACGGCAAGGGATCCACCGAAATGCAGTGCCTGTGGACGTGTCGCCCACAAGTCGCAGGATTGCAAGCGCAGGTCAGACGGCAAGGAGCAGGTAGCTACATGCGCCCTAACCCAGAGTGATGGGGATCCTCCGGTGTGCAGCCAGCAGAGTTTTCCCGGAAGAAATGCGTATCTTTCCAGCCACAACCGTGGTCAAGTCATTGGAAAAGAAACGTTCCGCGTCAACGGTATGCCTGTCGTCGAAGGCCGCGTTGATGGGAAAACTGCTATGGTGCTTCGGTATACCGGGAGCAATACTGCAATTGTTTGGCGTGACTTGGTTGAAGACGGGTCTTTAACTGGAAAAACAACGTGCGTCGTGCTTCTCGACCGCTCTTGTAAAGAACTAGCTGAAGCAAAGATCAAGGCCGACACTCCCTAATTCCTAGGCGAAATCATTGTATGCTGCATGGACCAGGCGATCTACGACCTTGCGCTGGGAAATCTACCAGGTGTCAGAGCAACGGACAACCCTGATCCTGAATAGAAACGCTGTGTGGCACACCCTCAAGTGGCAGGAACCGGCGTGGAGCCTATACCTCCGAATAGGGATGTCTTACTGTCCGCCGTCGTTAGGCCGACTTCGTCGAAACGCAGGCCTCTAAAAGCACCTGTGATTCCATGAACGGATATAAACAAGGAGGAGCTAATTCAAGGGCAAAAAAGTGACCCTACTTTAAAGCGCTGTTTCCGCAAGATTGGGAAAACATTCTCGTCTGGTAAAGGTCATAGCTACTCCATCATTGAGGTTGACGGCCTTCTATACCGCCATTATCATCTAGCAATGGCGAGAACTTTCAAACAAGTAGTGATTCCCAAGAAGCTTAGAGAACCGATTCTACAAGTCGCTCATGAGGGGATCATGGCGGGTCATCAGGGTGTACGACGGACGGGTGATCGCATCCTTGGCGAATTGTACTGGCCTGACCTGCTCGGAGACGTTAAACGCTTCGTCAAATCATGCGACATCTGCCAGAGAACGACACCAAAAGGCACGGTTCGTGTCGCTCTGCTAGGACATACCCCTGTTATACGAACACCGTTCGAGCGTGTCGCCGTGGATTAAATTGGCCCCTTCTCACCGAAATCCGACCGGGGCAACCGATACGTTCTCACCCTCGTCGATGTTGCGACTCGTTATCCAGACGCGGTTGCCCTACCCTCAATAGACTCTTGCATGTCGCCGAAGGTCTTCTGGAAATCTTCTCCTGAATCGGAATTCCTAAAGAAATGGTGACCAACCAAGGGGCGAGTTTTACCTCACGGTTTATGAAGGAGGTAGGCCGACTCTTATCGGTTCGACTTCTCCGATCTACCCCGTACCATTCTATGGCCAACGGACTCGTAGAGAAGTTTAATGGCACCCTCAAATGTATGTTAAAGAAGATGTGTCTAGGAGAAGCCGAAGTCTTGGGACCGTTACCTTGCACCACTTTTCTTCGCCTACAGGAAAGTTCCCCAAGCAAGTCTAGGCTTTTCGCTATTCGACCTGATTTACGGCCGCCACATCCGAGGACCCTTGGCAGTGCTCAAGGAGCAGTGGACGAATGACAGCATCGATAGTGAGGTTAGGTGTACATACGGCTACCTTGTCGACCTTCGAGAGTGACTCGAGGCAACGTGTGAACTGGCACATGCGGAGCTTGAGAAAAGCCACTCGAAGTAGAAGAGGTACTACGACCGGAAGCGTCGCCCCAGAAACCTGTCTATAGAAGATAGTGTCCTCGATTTGCTGCCTACCGACTCTAACAAACTATTAATGCAATGGAAAGGCACGTTCGAGGTTGCAGAGAAGAAAAACGAGCTTGATTACGTCATCAACCTTTGAGGAAAGTGCAAAGTTTTCCATATTAACATGTTAAAACATTACGACGACAGAGACCCACCGACTCCACTCCAAGCATCTGCAGTCGCAGCGGTAGACGACGCCGTTTCTCTGCCAGATAATCCAGTGGATAACGAATCGATGCAGGTTCAACCCGTGCTACCTCTCGTTCGAACTCAGTCGGCCGCAGACATTAGGTTATCGGCCAATCTAGACGATGGACCGCTTACAGAGGTCCGCAACTTATTCCAACAGTTCGGGGAATCATTTTCGGATTTGCCGGGGCAGACTGATCTAGTTAACTGTTCGCTAACGTTACTTCAGACAGGCCGGTACATGTACCGCAATACCCGATTCCTCTCGGTCATCTTGAGACAATCGAGAAAGAGGTCTACCGGGTTCCGGCGTGCCGAACGGCGCGTGACCAGGTGCGAGGCGGGATCAAGCCTTCAACTGCTTGTGATGAGATTCTTTCCGGCACCGCAACCTGCGGGGTCAGCACCGACGAAGCAAGCACCGCTACGAGGGGGCCGTCGGCACCCGCGTCCTCATACGACCGACCGTGAGCGGGTTCTGTTCTCGGGACATTTACGCGAGGATGGTAGCGGACCTTGTAGTTGTAGGCAGTGGAGTGGACCACTTGGGTTGTTTACCTTAGCTTAGTGTCTCGTCTAACGTTCGTGTATACCCTTTCGACGTTGCTTCAAAACCTCTGTCCTTTGACTTCTGTAAATAGAATGACTTCTTCTCATTCCCACCAAGATCATTCTTTTCGTTTTGCGTGGTCCTGCCCATTCTTTACACAGGTAACCAATCTTAAGATCACCATTACGTCGTCTCGCCAGAGGAGCGAAAAAGGTTCGCCTCTTCCTCCTGGGGAGGTACGCCGACACATCTCACCGGAGGCGTTACGGCGTCTGCTTTAAGGAGGTCCTCGGTACTAGGAGTCTGACTTTCTCCCCCCGCTGCTCCTCCGCGGGGGTTGCCACAGGCAGCCCAACTCGTCGCCACACCGCTGGCTCAGCCAGCACCGCTTGCGGCGGCAACAGTCTCCATCGGGATGGATGCCGCTCTGGCCCCCTGAATCCTCATCCTCCCTGCTTCGACTGGAGGCTGCCGGGGAGATGGCTACGGGGGCCTCATATCGGCTCCAACCACGCCGCACCACCCGTGCCACCAATGGCACACCCGACAACTTCGGTGGTAGTGGCTCAAACAAAGGACTCCAGTACGGGTGCTAAGTCTAGGGGGCCCGGTCTACCAGACACCCCCAGGACTTCTGATGAGGAGAAGAATGTCATGCCGTTTGTGCCCGCAACGCAGCGCAAGGAACGGCCTCCGGCATCCACGCCAATAGAAAGGCCCAAAAAGTCCCTCCGAGAATACATGGTCCGAAAGGTAAAACATATACGCCCACGACTCCCTCGACGGTTGTGAACCAGGCAAAATGCACCCAAAAGGGTGCACGTTCCAAGGTGACTGATCACTGAGGTACTCAAGGTTATCTGACAACGAAATGGACATCGGACCATTCTTGTCTCTGGTGCATGGCAAGGAAGGTGTTCCGATGGCAAAGCCTGCCCACAGTAAAAAAAGACGAGAGTCGCAGCGCCGCAATGACAACACAAACACACACACTCCAGTACTCCACACGAAATAATGAGACGAGAAAACATACCCCAATAGAACTGTGGAGGCCTTCTTCAAAATTTTGATGATGTGTATGACATTCTGCACTCCAATCACCCAAGAGGTATGTGTCTACAAGAAACACATTTAAATTCCAAACAAACATTGTTTCAATAGTTACTTGCTATTTAGGAAGGACAAGGACGGTGGTGGTACATATGGGCGTGTGGCCATAATTCCCCGAAAGTCCTTAGCATGTCACACTATACAATTACAGACCGTCCTTCACTTTGTTGCCATTCGTACCATAATTTCAATAGGCTGATAACACTATGCTCTGTACACCCCTCCTTTATTCCAGCTCTCTAGCTGAGATTTCGAGCCCATACCATTCATTCTTTTAGGCGACCTCAATGCACACATTGTACCCTGGGGCTCTTCTCGCGCAGATATCGGAGGTTGCCTTATCGAAAAATTTTGTCACATCTTTGGGGCTATGCCTATTCAATAAAAACAAGCCTACATATCATAGAAGAGGACGCAACACTTATTCACACGCCTAATTTTCTATTGGCTCGGGAGTACTCTTTTGATTTGTTGAGTGGGATGGTGGCACTAACCCAAATGGTAGTGACCACTTCCCTATTACATTAACAACCTTAGCTAAAGGCACAAAAAGTTAACCTTCCTAATAAAGGTTCAAGGAAGCTGGGCGAATTGGAGTACATTTACAGAAACATCCAAATTACACCAGACATCCATACCACACCTACATATTCAGGAAGCCGCCAAACTCTTCACGGCGTACATCCTCGACGACGCCAAAAGATTCGTTCTCGACGCGTCCGGTGACCCAGCCCACCCAAGGAGGCCTTGGATATATGAGGACTGTAGGCGGGCGGGAGAGACCCAAAACAAGGCGGGGGGTATGATTTGTCAGTACCCCACATCCAATAACCTGATCTCGTTTAAGCGTGCAAAGGCTTTTGGAATGCATGTGCTTCACGAAGGAAAAAGGAAAGTTGGCGCGCGCCTTTCTTACATCCAGTACACAGAAACTGGCATGGTATGGACGAGAATACGGAAACATAAAATACGGAAGACGCACAGCCTGCCCCCGATTAGCACAATAACGAACACATTCGAAGACCACGCAAATACACTTACACAACACTTCCAAGGCGCGTCCAGTTCTGCATAATACACGAACGCTTTCCTGAAATATAAAACCCCTTGTGAAAAGAAGTCCCTACGCGACACTTACAAATCACAGGGTTCTTCTAACTTTCTATTTTCGCTGCATCAGCTGAGGGCCGCTCTGAGCACGTCTAAGGCCACAGATCCATGCCCTGACATCACACATACAAAGATACATCACCTACACAGAGTCCCTATTTTAACCCTCCTCCACGTATTTGCAAGATTTGGCTTGCGGGGCACAATGCAATGTCATGGCGGGCGGCCGTATTATTAGCTTTCTTGAAGGGGCGAAAGTACCTGTCCTCACCACTATGTTACCGTAGCATTTCCCTGACGAGGTGCCCTGACAAGCTTCTCGAAAGACAGGTGTACTTTCTTGAGTACAATGGTCTTCTCGAGAGCTTCCAGGCTGGTTTGAGGGCGGGGCTATTTATGTGTTAACAAATGCGTCACCTTTGAGTCTTCCATAAAGGATGCTTTCACTCATAAATAGTTTTATGCGATGGACTTTTTCGACCTTAAGAAGGCATATGATACCGCTTGGCGTCACGGGATCCTGAGTGACCTAAAGGCATATGGTGTCTTGGGCTACATGGTAAACTCCCTGACTAGTTACTTTTCGGGAGACCGTTTCGCGTTAGAATTGGTAGTGCCTCTCAAGAGTTCACGTGGAGAAAAAACGTGTGACACAAGATTGAGCGTTAACCTCTCCCTTGGGAAGGCATTGCCGCCTTCAGTACCTTATTCCGTGTATATCGAATGTCACCTCCAGCTGAGTATAAAACTACTTGCCGGGTGGGCATATAGGAATGGTTTTAATCTTAACCCAGTAGAGTTCTTGTGCGGTGTTCTCCTGGAAGTACGGGATCAATTCGGACCCAGACATTACGCTTAATGGCGTTTCGATAGCTGTGAAGAAGTAACACAATTATTTAGGCATTGTGTTTGACAGCAGACTCACATTCATTCCTCACATCAAGCAACTTAAGAATAAATGTCTGAAATCACTGCATATCCTGCAGGTCCTTTCTGATTGCTCCCATGGGGCAGACAAAGAACTTCTCCTCCATGTTTTCACCAGTGTTGTGGGCTCAGGTCGGACTACGGAAGTGACATCTTCGGGTCCACTATAAAGCCGCATTCGAAATGTTGGACGCGATGTTACACTTGGAGCTACGGCTTGCATCAGAAACTTTCTGGACGAGCCCCATCGATGGTCTATATGCAGAGTGTGATAAGTGGAGCCTTAAACACCAGCGCAGTTTATTGTCACTGCTCTATGCCATTAGGGTGACATCCATAAAAACACCCTTGTAATTTTATTCCTAATGACATTTCATCCGCTCATTGGTACGCAGCACGTCCATCTTTACCAGCTCCAGTCTCAATTACATTGACAGCCCATGGGGGGGAAGTTGGAATTTCATTTGCGGAGAGCATGAAGCCCTCTATTCCTGACTTTTTTCCCCATTGCCACCGGTAAACAATCTCTTGTGACATGTCTTTTAAGTTTATTGACAAGATAAACACGCCCAGAGATATAATAATGCCAGCTTTTTTACAACTGAAAGACAAATACCCATAGACTGCCTTTCACACTGATGCATCCAAGTATTCTGGTGCTGGTTCATATGCTGTACATTGTCCCCATTTTTCAACCTTAAGTACATTAAACATAACAGTAGTATACTCACACCAGAAGCGTGTCGCGTTTTAATTGTAGTACAGCTCATCATACAAATCATAACACAACACTCTTTACAGATTCCTTAAGTGTACATACTTTTGAAGACTCATTAGGTGACTCTTTATTGTTTAAAGACTCTTTAACCTTTACAGACTCTTTAAGTGTACTTAGAGCCTTACAATCTTACAAACAAATCATTCTGTACCCACCGTTTTTTTCTTAATACATGTTCCGTTGCCTTCTCTTCCTAATTGCCTAAATAGTATTTCTGCCTATAACTCAGAACAAAAAATGACTTTTTGCTTGGTTCCGAGTCACAGCGGCGTTCTGGGAAACAAAATCACTGACCAGAATGCTGATGTAGCCATTCTCTACAGCCCCGTCGATGTAACCATTGCCCCCTACTTTCACCTGAAATCATTCGTACAAAGATCTCTGCGTAGATCTTAGCAGGAAACACAGGATGCGCAGACCGACAACAAACTACAAACTGTAAAACCACAGTTAGGCAAATACAAAAGAGGCAGACTTTGCAGACACACGTATGTAACCTTAGCTCGGCTGCGGATAGGCCACAAGTATGTGATGAACTCACACCTGCTCACTGAGTCTTCAAGACCCCTTGTAAAAGGAGTGGACCGGGCCAGGCCTTGGTTCACAAACACGTAGGCCACTAGATACAGAACGACACAGAAGTTCCCAGAAATCTACAGACGACACATTCCGCTCCATCCAGCATTCTTTTTATTGGACAAACCTGTTCTCTGTCAAACTGGCTTTAAAGTACCTGTTAGAGACAAGTCTAACCTTGCCCTACACACAAGCCATATTACTCTCCTCCATAACACTTCACCTTTCAATTTCACTTTTAGACCTCATTTTAAAACTGTTTGATTCATTCCACAACTCGTAACAAATAGCATTGTTTTGGTGCTCTTTGGCTGTTGTTAGCTTTGCGCAAACAAACGAATGACGAACTACCATAATTTGGGACACAGCACATACTCATTCCTTGACTTTCCATTGGCTGTGCAGTAATCTTTCCATCTTGAGTGGGATGTTGGGTATAACTCATATGTTAGGGACCACTTCCCTACCTCACTCACATTTATAAGTAAAAAGACAAGCAGTGAATCTTCCCATAACAGGTTTAATGAATCAAAAGCCAACTGGAGTAAATTAACAAATACATTTAAACTACAACCGACAGCTATCGCACAATTAAACGTGGACGAAGCCCACCAAATCTTCACGCCACACTTCCTCGATGCGGCCAGAAAGTCCCTTCTCCACGGCCTCCGGTGCCCCGCGCAAACCAAGGAGACCCTGGTGGAACGAGGGCTGCAGGCGAGCACCAGAGGCCCAGATCACGTGTGGGATACTCTTCGCCGGTACCCCACGTTCATTATTCTTGTATTTGTGAAACGTGCAACAGCACTCAGGAAACGAGTGTGTCGTCAGGCGAAAAGAGAGAGTTGGCTCGCCTTCCTCATATCGGCCACCTCATACACCGACATTGACAATGTCTGGATACGTACACCAGAACTCAAAGAGCAACAAACACACAGCCTTGACCTGTTTAGTACAGCAGCGAACACAATGGAACACCGGGCTAACCCATTCGCACGACAGTTTGAACAGGTGTCCAGTCCTGCATTTTACACAGACACTTTCATGCAACTGGAAACGAATGCAGAAACGAAACCCTTACGTGACAAGAACACGTAAAATTATGCTTACAAATTCGGAATGCACACTTTATGAGGTGAAAATTGCTTTCCCTCTTGTAAGCCTTCTCTGCCACTTGTAAGAACGGGCAAAAACTACGCGTGATAGGAAATGAGGTGTAAAAATTTGATTTTCTAGGAAACTTAAAAGTGCTCTGTAGATGAATTGTTTGCATCTTGTTGTTTGGAGTGCTTTGCATGTAATTACAATGTGAATTACAGAGAGGCCCTTCCAACACCTGCTACACAATGGAGTGGAGATCCAGTGAGCAGATGGGCGTGTGTCGCGTGTGTGTGTGGACTATCCGCAACCTAGCTAGGGTAAGTTCAATGAATCTGTTTTATGAGTCAGTACTGTATGATCCTAAGTGTGGTTTTAATATGTGAAACTTGTTTCCTGTCTCTTGACTCCAGTCAGCCTGCGCTGTTTTGCGAAGGTGTTGTCTTATGTGTGGCTTGAGGTCGGTGAAGGGTATTGTTGTTATGTGCACTGTATTTGTAAGTGCAGCAGCGGTGCCGTTCGATGCGCGGTCTCGTTCCCGGCGATTCCCGCATGGCCGGGAACCCAGCACATAATTAGTTGAAAATATTTTGTATGTGCAGACATTATGGCCCTAAAATCTAGATTCACAATGTGGTTTTTTCTGGTTGTGTGAGATGACAATGGGCCCACAACACTTAAAAAGTCATTGAAGATGACTGACCTAACAGCTTAAATAATGTGCTGAACGATCAATAAAATGCTGAATGCTTCAGCACATTTATATTTATCCTGCACAAACAGAAGTGCCGCAGAATCGCAGTTCTCGATAAACTGTTTTCATAAATTATAAATCACATGATACCGGCTGAAGTTTCATGATGGCAAAATGTCAGTAATTGTTGATGTGTACTAGTCTAAAAAGGAGATAGCGAGAGCCGATGCCTTTTCTCTCACTTGGTGTGGAAAAGGCAGAAAAACAGACGGGCGATATACAAAAAGTTTGGACACGCATGTATCTTTAGGGCAGGCTAAACGGGTTATCATTTATTGATGAGATCTTGAAATCGTATAGTATATCCGTGTATATTCGTTGATGTTCTAAACTACAATTTATTGCATTGTGTACATAAGAACAAATACGCAAAAATCGAACCAACACTGCGTACCGCGAATACTTTGCCGGCCCAAGCTGCGTGCCATCGGGCGCGGTGCGCCTGCGTGCCCCAACACCGGAGCACTGTTATAAGTGTATACGTGACATTGCCACTTGCGATTCCATGTTTACCGAGTATATCTGACCTTTTCCCAATAATTGCTCCCAACTGGAAGAAATCGAAGTCAAGTACAGATCTTGTCCAGAAGAAACGACGTGCGGGCAGCATTTGTAGAGATGTATCGTCCGGCCAGGTATGAAGACAAACGGTAAACACAGCAATATTAAAAACTATTTTGCTATTCTCAGCAGCTGCATACAGCATACTATCTTTAACGTCAGGTACATTGCCTGAATGCAGTATCGCTGGCGTCACGAAACACACCCTTTAGGAAGACAAACAGAATTCTGAATAAAATTTTTTAAGTGAACAACCCATCGTTTGCAGCCGTCGAGTGCTGGGGTCATACAAAACAATTATTGTTTAGAATAGACAAATTTGTAATTTGCCTTCATGGACTAGTTTAAGCTTGTGTGTGCCACCCTGATGGGGCCTCGATCGAACCACCCCAGCGTCGTCTTTTGTTTAGCAAAGAAAACATAAATCAAGACGCTTGACCCGATGTTGCACCTTTGGCATCGCTCCGCTTCACAGGGTTTCTCGCTAGCCATGCCCAGGGCATGTCGTTAAATCAAACCAAGATGTGCCAAACATCGGCGAATGTAAATAAAATATATGCTTTTAGAAATTCATCAATCAATATCCATCTTTTTAAACCTATTTTAACGACGCATCCACATCCCTTCTCTTTGTTTAAACTGCCAATTCATTTCTCTCACTCATCGGCATATAATTAGAGCAGCCGGATCGGGTATCTTTGTCATTTTAAGCTTGTGCACATCATCTTTTGATGACATTTGATCACCTTGGATATTTGGGCCGGTATCCTCCGAATAACACTTTAGGAAAAACATATAACAGGCCATCAATAACTGTGATGGAGCACAAAGTCTGTATCTGCCAGAAATATGGCAGTGTGCAGAATGATAAAATAATCATGAAAAATGAAGGAAGCTCACACTAAAGCGTAAGACATGTAGGTAACGAAGCTGTACGCAACTTCCACAACCATCACTTGGCTTGACAAACGTGTATGGAGGACTCAGAGCGGTCCTCACGACGCACGCACACATGAATGCTAGGAATTTTCTTGGTGGTCTCAATTGCCGGGAGGTTGCCGCAAGGCCTCGACACACGTGAGCGTGGTCGGGAATTTCTCGGTATATTTACCGGTAGACACAAAAAATATGATTTGCTGACCAGCTTCGCACTTGGTATAACACTACTCTCTTACACACACTTGCGCTGCTCATAGAATAAAGTTTATTATTGGCATACTAATAATTCGTACAGCACAATTTTTACTCCGAAAGCGTCCCATTATTTCTTTGTTGTTT
>JABSTR010001754.1:0-43446 GCA_013339765.2 Haemaphysalis longicornis | reverse complement strand
AAATTACGAATTATTTGATATTTAAATAATCACTTCCTAATATTTACACGATGTCACAGTACTTTTGCGTCTGCGAGCTAAAAAAAAATGTGTATCTCGTTTTATTCGACTGCAATATTCCTTGGTCGTTGAAAGAAGTGCCCGCGGAAAGCGCACAGGTGACTTTGAATGAGGGAAATCGTAAATTCAACTCGTATAAACGCCTAAATATTTTGTTATGCACAAAGTGGGAGAGGGTTACTCAGAGTGTATCGGGGACAGCGTTTGTATCAGTACATGAAGAGTTAAAAATATATTGGTTCTCGCTGCTGTTTTAGTAGTTTGCTTTTACAGGCATTTTTACGTTTGTGCGGTAGCCGCTGTCGCATGGTGTGCCCGTTATCGGGAACTTTTGTTACCGCGTTTCATACCGAACGCGCGCATCCACTGCTACACCCAATTTTAAAATCATCATAGCAGCGTGCTCAAGTGAAGGACCTTCGTACTGGTGGCGCAGGGACGAATGTTCCTTTCTTGTACAATTTTCCTTAACTCTTCCGGGCGCAGTTCTGTGGGCGCAGGAGTATCGTTCTTTCAAGGCTCAATTGGTCTGACATGACAACAGAATTTCGTAATTAAAGAAAACAGGCTACAGACCACAAGCCCTCTCCAGAGCAACAGCACACCTACGCCCTCTCCTCCTCCTCCTCCTCCTCCTCCTCCCCCCCCCCATACAGGTGTGCGCTGGTGTGATTCTGCCTACATATACATTCTAAAATGTCGCATGAAGGAATTCTGTCATGTCCTAGCCTGAAACCATGCTTCAGTATGAACATCACGGTCGCTGTCAACCAAGGAAATACTGTAAATGTGCCATTACTGCCCGTTTCGTGCTGAAACACGGTAGTCTGTAGCATTTATGTATGCGGGGCCATGCCATTACGCATGTTTTTTTGGTGCATTCCGGGAAACAAAATGCTGACTTGTTTTGCGCATCTCATGCTGGCTCTGTACAACTGCCCAATGCTCCGTTTTCTGGTGGACCAATAAGCTTCCCAACATAATTTCCGTTTCCAGCGTCTCTAACGAAAACTACAAAATTCCTGTGCGCCCTATACATTCCAGAGCCGCCCATGCTCGTACACTGCAAAGACTGTTTTATCGTTTATCTTTAAAACCGGCCGTGTGTACTCGGCTGAACAATGGTAGCGCACGAGCGTCAGCTAAAAAGTATGTCCTTTCATTAAAGTCTGAAATCAAAATGGGAGGACCTCATATAACCCCTTCCTCAGATCTTACGGCAAAATTCCAAACACAGCAGTATTTTGCTCAACTTTCACAGAACATGCCTAACAGCCGAGTATGGCCAGACACCACCGTCTTTGCGTTATTATTTTTTCTTGCTGTATTTAAAGCTCGATGCAGTATTGAATGGTGAACTTTGCAGTGAATTGCCCTACCTTATCCAGGAGTGGTACCTACACCTAAAGGGGGTGGCCGCCCCAGAAGAGTTAGTGGATAGTACACGCCTCCAGGCAAACTACAGGGCATTTATGAACGAAGCATTGAAAACTTGACGGAGAATAATGCAACTATTTCAGAACACCAAGTGGGAGCTCATTACAGCAGACTCGACATTCGGGCTGGGCCGAAAAGTCAACCGCTATGTTACAAAGCAGCATCTTCTCATACCCGCCCGGAGTCCTGATAGTAGCTGCGAGAGTGACTGCGTTGAGACCCAAAACAGCGGAAATTTTAACTGAGCATGGCTTAACAAATACCGATGGCTGAATTATTCCGCCTCGCGTGAGGGCTAATCCTGCCATGTTCGTGTAATTTTTGCCGTTAACAGCGCTGTTCTTGTGCGTGATGTCTGTGTGTTTAAATAGGTTTATTATTTGCTGAAATGTTTGCTAGTGATATAACGCTTCTTGTACACATAATTCATATATCTTGTCGTTTTTTTTAAAGAAAGACCTGCGCAAAACATAACGTAAGTGCATACATTCGATGTAGACTGCACAGAATTGGCTCCATTGTCCTTACACTGAAAGTTGCTCTACGGGCGTAGAATGCTTACATGCAAAAAAAAAAATTCTTCGGATTTTGGGCAAGAACAACTAAATAAAAAAACCGGAGCATCCCATTCTTACGGCCTACGTCATTTCATTTGCGGATGTCATGCTCATCATAGTCAACACGTTGAAATAAAGCACGCGGTCTGCGGATTTTCATCCAGTTTACAACTTCACCTGGCACTAAAATACTATCATAATCAACACCAATATGATGAGAGAGACCATTAGGGGCCATATGAAAACAAAATACAACCTTAATCAACTTGAAAGAACTAGCCATAGGTAACTCAATCAGCTCCATTCCAGTCCTAGAACACGTTTTTAAACCGAAGCCATGCAACAAATATAAAAAAAAATCAAATTTCGGGCTGCAGTGACTTTATATCGGAAGGAGGGATGTAGCTTAGGCCAGCACTAAAACGTAGTTATGAGCGTAACTTCACGTTAGAATTGAAATCATGTATGATCAATGGAGACCCCATTACAATCGCGCAGCCATGTTCCTTGGCGGTGGCTTAGGTCGTTGGGCGCCAATCGTACAAACAAGATCCTGTGATGTCATAGAGAAATCGCCGGAAAGCGGGCGGGGAGTCGTCGCTGTTTCATGTGTTTTATTTAATATCTCGATTATTCCTTTGACGTTTGCGATTAAACTGGTATCATTGCTATCGGGACAATGCAGTCGTTTTAATGAACCAAACATGTATTTTATCTTCATAGCCTTTAAGGGCGCTCGCAAACTGCCGCGCTTTTTTTCTTTCAGGCAAAGGGTGGTGGGGTGGGGGGCTTAAGAACAACCTTACCCCCCCCCCCCCCCCCTCAATAAAATCCTGGCTACGCGCCTGCCAATGTAAGGCTGCCAAGATGCGTTACGGGGGTGAAATACGCGCAAAGTTCAGCCCTGCACTTCCAACATTGGGCTTCCGTCTACTGTCCGCAGCTGTTTTTCCACGAGCAGGCGGTGACGTCCGAGACATTGTTTATTGTCATTCGTCCTGTACTCATATCCAGAAAAGTACTTGACATTAAGAAAGCCCGTCAACTTTGAAGCGGCTGCCATACGCACGCGGGAAGGACGGATGATATCATTTAAGAAGCTGACAAAAATTTTATTCCACAATGTTTCATCGTGCAAAGGTTGTTCCCTTAGCGAACGCACGTGTAATTGAAAGCCGCCGGTGCTCCGTTAAGTTCGGAGGTTGCATTAGTCCTTTTCAGTGAATTGTGCTTGATATGCGCAGTGTTTCGCGCTTCCAAGATGATCTTCTCGACCGTGGTTTTCATACTTGTGTCTATACGGGAGGGCAACAGTGCCGCCCAAAACGGCATTGCTCCAGCACTGCAGCTAACGATCTTGCACACCAACGATATTCACTCGCACATTGAGGAGAGCACGATATATGGCGGCGTGTGCAGCGATAGCGACAAGGAAGAGGGAAAATGTGTCGGCGGTGTGACCAGGATCACAGCCAAAGTAAGTACATGCAAACATCGTGTGCAACAGCGCAAAGCTTTGCCATCGGTCTTTTTTTTTTTTTTTCTTGCCTTGTCTTGGTGTTTTTGAGCGTCGCTGAGGTGCAGCCGAGGATGCCTGTGCACCCGGAGCGGCATTCAGGACTTGCGTCTGTTTCAAGAGCATTGGTTTTGAGTCTGACCAATGCTTACGTAATGGTAGAGGGCTGGGCTAGAACCGACGCTGGGCTCAAGCAGGAGCTTTTTATTTGGACGCCAACTCTGAATTCCGCGCGCACCCTTAGAGTTACCATAGCCCTAATGCACTTCAAATTTGGGTCACTAGGATCTAAACAACTTGATTAAATATTCGCTTCAACCTACGTAAACGCTACCTGCGAGGTGCAGCTTTCCGGGTCATTACAGTTTCTTCAGAAGTCATTACTCTGGAATTACCCAGCCTAATGCAAAGTATTTTCGTACAGCTAATATTGAAGGCTAAAGCTTACCTTGGGTTTAACTTCAAGTTTAGAATATTTTACCTACCACGTTCCAGGGCCATGGGAGCTATCACCTTTAAATGAACGGGCAGTAACTTTTGGCAGTGCATTACACAAAAAGTATTTAGATTGCTGTAAAGATTTTAATGGTGTTCATCCATCCCTCTGCTGCCATGGTTTTATCAGGTTCCTGAGTGGTCGCTTTTTGAACGTAAGAACAACATATGCAGGTGAAAAGGAGAGCAGCACGGGGAGGGCAGCACCTTTTTGACCCCAGGGAAGCATGCAGCAAATTATCATGCAAGGAAATGCATAGAAGGTTGTACGGTAAAAAAAAATGTGAAGGAGGGTGCAGATGTATTTCGTGCAGTAAAAGCGCGGGAACTCAGTGGCCGGAGAGGAATATAATAAAGAGGGAGAGAGCGCCATCATTGCCTTCCTTTTTCGGTCTTTGTGTGAAATAGCGCTGTATTCTCTTTGATGTCTAGCAAGCTGAAGACAAGGTTCACGCAGCCTATTAGCACCATTCAGTAAAAAAAGTTAAAGAATCCGAGATGGTTAGGTGAACGCAATGATGGAAGCGGAAAAGTCAATATCGGTCTATAAAACCGCCGCACGAGGCATTGAGAAATGTGGTTTAATACGGCCGCACAAACTAGGCTGCATTGATTGTTGAGGCTGAAGGTGGAAGCGTAGAGAACAGGGACCTATGTGAGCAAATGCTCGCAACAGGACGAGATGCGTGTACATGTTGGTGCGAAGTTCTCGTGACAATAGACACACTGCAATGTATCCAGTTCAACGTAATGCCTATAAGCATTCACAAGTAGAACTGGAAAAAAAATTATCGCCTTCTTTAATTGCTCTGTTTTACAGAGGCTGAATAGAGAGATAGAAAGAGAGGGAGAGAGAGAACAAGCTGTAATGAATACTGAAGCGGTCAGCCTCACGAGCGGCGGGGCTTGCTCCTTCACGGGTGTGAACAAGTGAGGCGAAAAAAGAAAAGAAAAAAGGAAAAGCAAGTATAAGCAATGAATAACAGGGAGAATAAAATGAAATAAATAAGAAGCGCTGAAAAAAAAGCGATATCAAGAGAAAAGATCTCATGACCTCATCATCAATCACCTCAATCAAGTCATCACCGCGGTCAACCCGGAATCAATTAGAAAAGTCAAGGCAGGCGTTGTCCCTAGCGCAGCGTCAGCACGATTACGAGGTTAACTCGCGTACAGGGGAATCTAGAAAGGGCCGGTTAGGATCTTGTTGGAAGGAGAAGGCTAGGAAAATGAGGTGACAAAGCCGTCACAAGCATATATGTTTCAGAGTACGCTCAAAGAAACAGATATGAGCCTATGTTTTTAGGAGGAATAGATAGCGGCGGTTAAATAATCCACATTAGTCAACACCAACCCATACTAGCCAAAAATACTTAATAATCACAGTAAGCCTGCTCTTTATGCGCTTGAGCGGCAGCCATAGTGGAATAAAATCAAATCAAATTTATTTTCCTTGGTATAATGTAAAAGCATGGCGCAGCCAGAAAAGGAGCTACTGTTATCAGAAGATTCACAAAGTGACTGCCATAACTAAAGACAGCAGCACGTAAAAAGACGTAAAAACGTTAAAATTGACAAACGTAAAAAAAACAAATCTCTTTTACAAACTACAAAGGAAGATATCGAACAGTACTGACAAAAACCATCACACAGGCTGCATCCTGTTGAAGAGAGAGAGAGAGAGAGAGAGGGAGAAATCACTCTTATTGAAATAAGAGTTCTCTCTCTTTCTCTTTGTTAGCTGGACAATTGTTGACAATTGTTGGCTGGAGAGGTCATCTTTGGTAGTGGCAGCTGCTTGGTACGCCAGATGGAGGTGGTTATAATGCATTGAGGTGGCTGCGGGAGATCGGGAAGACAACAACGTGAGAGAAAACAAAATTTAAATATAAAGAAATACACGCAATGAAATGCAAGAAACTAAATTCTAAAGAAAGTTGAATAAAAAAAGTGGAGCAAATGGCGCTCAGGAAGTACAGAACGCCAAACCAACTGAAGGAAAAATTTATGTCCGAATATAGTTTCATTGTTAGAATATTGACATCACATGAGCATATATTTCAAGCATCTTTTGGCTGATTACTGTGAAAAGCTTAAATATTTGAGAGATCTGTAAGACATTAGCGCTATGACTGAGTGGCATACTTTTCCTGTGGTTTTTGCACGTGCCACACGTCAGGATGACGTGGGTTACACTTCGGAACGCTTTGTTTTTTTAGTGTAGATACAATGTGGTGAAAACGCTTATCGTTTTTTACAGCTGTGCTCTGTGATACACTAAGTTGGAAGTTATGATCAAACACCTTAATTTCGGCAAATTATCTAAAAAATTCTTATGTGGTAGTCATAGTTTGCGTCAGCTATTATTCTCATTGCTTCCAGACATTCCAGACAAAATACAATACCTAAGTAAAATTGAAAAGAGGCAACATGTCATGGAAATAGGATGTATTCCGGAAAATAATTTACATTTGTGCTACACGGCAACTTTCTATTGGCAGTTGAACGCTCACCGTCAAATGCGCCCTATGTATTTACAATGGGGCACTCGATAGACAATTGGTTCAAAGGCCTTCGGAAGGCCTTTGAAACGGCCGTATAGCACAGGTATAATACTTGGTTTCGTGAAACGAAGGTTGGAAAAATCGCTGTAACACCCAAACTAATTATAATAATAATCATAATCAGAATAGACAAGAATAAAAATACCTGTCAGTAAGGATAAAGAATAAAGACAATCTGAAACGTTCGAATTACTAATGCATCAACAAGAATTATTGATTATAGGACCAATACAATATAGTTTCGTTTTCTGAATACCAGGATTAGGGCTAAAAAACTCGCTTTAACTTCAGAAATAATGATGACAGGAACGCGATTTTTTTTATAGAGTGTTTGGGGATGCTCAAAATACAACAACAAACAATTTGGATAAAAAAATCGACTTTTGATAGGGGCCTACCACCTTAACATAAAGTCGTGTAAACAATACATACAGATTGTAGCGATAGTAGTAGCACAGACTGCGCATGCATACATGGGGGAAGGTGGTAGACAATCTCCGTGGATTGTCCACCGCCACAGTCATTATCACGTTATAGCACAGTCATTATCACACGGACCCCCGGTCCCAATGGCCTTGCAGGGCATGAAGCAGCTCACTACCGGACGTTCCCATCAGCACGGGCGAACCTGGGATCCTCCCGTCCTTCCCTCTCCACGGTTTAACCCACGTACAGCACCATCCCCGCCCAACACATGCATTGCAGAAGGCGATACCCTTCCCCTCACCCTTTCCTATCCACCTACGAGGAATACATCTTGCGCAGACTCCTGGCACCTATTACCACCACACTATCCTCACCCCATATCCGTATCACTCTACAACCCCTTATGCTAGCACAGAAACCTCCCCTCACCACCTACTTAGTCTTTCCTTGCATTGATTGTGGAAACACACCGGTTGACAAGATTAAGTTGAATGTATGCGTGATCAAGTTTAGTGTGTGGGGCTATGTTAATTTAATTTACGTACTAAAAAGACCCAGACGACTATTGGCTTTTTATAGATTTTTGGCCTTTGTGGCTTTTTAAGTACGTAAATGAAATTATCAAGGCCCCACTCATTCAACTTGATCACGCACACATTGGTGATGCTAATGATTAACGCGCCGACGCTACACAGGCGATGGGGCGCGCCGTAGTGGAGGGCTCCTGATTAATTTTGAGGCTCCGAGGCCCGCCTCGGAGGGGATGCATGCGTGAGCAAGCCATCTGTGACTCTATCGCAAAAGGAACTTTCGTATCTTAACATACGAATCTGAATGCACGTGTCGCACAAGCTGCTGTCGAACAAATATTTTTAGTTTTCGGTTTTCGTGTTTTATTTTGTTTTACCGTATTCAGATTTATATCATGTCTGGGGTGTGCGTGGCGTGACTCAAGAATGTACCGTGTGCGCACGACGTTTCTGTGTATATATTGCCTTCTTTTCCTAATAAATCTTAGTTGGAAGTAGCGCGTGTCCCTGTGCCTCTCGTCGTCCCTCGTTTTACGTTTTGCGCTTTGAACGGTCTTGTAATTTTGACCCCCAGGAGCCCTTTTATCGTCGCACTAAATTCACCGTGAACTGTAAATTTGTCGGAAGTCTTTTCTGATTGGCTTTCAATTTTGGTAACGTGCCCCCAGTTGACAATGCGGTTGTGTGTGCTGTCGTCATTTTGACGTTTCATGACGTTTACTGGTACCAGTTTTAAAGTTTACCTTATTTAATCTTGGCCGGCAACAAAAAAATAGACGAAATGCAGCAGACATGACAACGTACGCCTGTCGGCTATTCAATAATAATACGGCTTGTATGTCACGATCTCTCTGTGATTAGCTGAGAAGGCATGACGTAATTTAAACAGCTAGCGGTAACGGTCATATCACACATTGGCAACTTCAGCCTGCGTAAAGTTGACGTAATGTTACGTAACAGCTTGAAAATGGCGGCTGCTGTCGCCGTGAAATAGGGCAAAAAATTTCACCGACCCTCGGCGCCGTGAAAACTCTATGGTGAAGACCCCGTTAATTTGCAGCAGGCGCAGTTTCGCATGACGGGCGGTTTAGAGCATGTTTTCTACCGAAAGAAATAATAGTTTTGACTGTTTCCAAGTCAGCGATTACGGAGCATATAAATAACGTGCCGTAGTTTGTTTTTATGTTTGGCAATAAAATAAAAATTACTTGTATGGCGTAACCGCAACATAAGAGGGCAGTACAAGCCTCTCCATGACAAAGAGAACCCGATGCATGCCATTTGTCCACGCTCCTCCTAGTAAGCTTCTGGGTCACATAATCGAACTCAAGATAAAAATAACAAAGAAAAGTGACTTGTTCATTTCAGCGCTGATTGAAGTCTAACTTGACGAATGAATGAATCGGCGACATCGCTACGCTCCGCGGTTATCAGGCCCTTATGCGTCATACAAGCGATGGTCGCGACGTCTTTTCTGTGATCACGCCATAAACTTGTAACAGCAGCATACGATGGTGACGACCGCAAAGCAACCAAGTGATTGAAGCAGGGAGCAAACGCAACCAACTGAAATAAATGCAAAGCGTAAACGTTAAAAAAGATTGTGTTAAATAAAGCGTACGTTAAAAAAGATTGTGTTATGTTCTTTAGGTCGTTAAAAAAGATTGTGTTATGTTCTTTAGCTCAGAATCCGCCTTTCTCTCGCTATTGGATCAACGTTACTTCATCGCCCTGTGATGTTGACGCCAATTTTGACCTAAAGAAACGTGTTTACCTTGCCAGCCTCAGATACCATCCTAATTTTTATAATACATTCAAGTGTCTTTATATCTTTTATGAGCAATATTTGATACCTTGGTTGAGTGTTCAAATCACATGAAGCTTTATGAGTGAAGCGTCAAATCCAGCTCACGTACAGCCGTGCTTACACGTCTATCACTTGTCTATACGTCTATAGTTACTTATGACTCGTTCCAAACAGGCGGAGGCAAAAGCGAAATACTCCGATACTCACGTCGGAACAAAAGCGAAGGAAGTATTCAAATCCCGCCCGGCGGGGCTAAGAATTAGAATGCAAAATTCATTAGGGCAGGATAGTAGTACGATGTGTTATAGACAAGCCTTTACCGGCTGTACATCACGTCACTGATTGCTTACGTTGGGCTTGCGCAAAAAACAGGGAGAATTCACTGTGAATTTATGCAGTCGAGAATAGGGCCCCTGGGATCTTTAAAGTGCGGCGAAATCTCGAACGCACGGGTGTTTTCCGCTTTCGTCTCCATTAGAAAAGCGGCCGCCGCGGCCCGAAATCGAATCCACGTCCTGGGCTCAGAGGCACAACGCCTTTGCCCACCCACTGAGCCACCGCGGCGTGTCATGCACACATTCAACTTAATCTTGTCAACCGGTCTGTCTCCACTGTCAATGCAACTGCTAAGGTAATTCTGATCTACAAAGGTTGGGACACAAATATAATGAAAAATTTCAGGCCTATCCCGATCTTGCCCATTCACTTATGGAAAACCTGACACACTCGACATTATCCACCTGTTTAACAAATACAGGAGCGGTTAGGGGTCAATGGGAGAGGCCTTCGTCCTTCAGTGGACCTTAGTAGGCTGATGATTATGATGATGACTTAAAAAACTTTGTTTGCAAACTGTCAGCGTCGCCCACACTTCTGTTATTATAATTCGACATTGTGAAGGAATCTTCCTCTCCATTTGTTGGGCAAAAACACATGGTGCTTTCGTTTCGTGGAACACGCGGTTGTAAGCGCCGGCTTCTTCCGTTGAAATGCTTGATGTTAAAAATCGGTTCCTGAAGAAGTTATTTAGGAGGTTGGCGGAGATATTAATCAGTAACATTTATGCCGTCATGAGAAAGCGATTCAATTTAATTTGGACCACGAGCACGACACAGCACAGTATCAAATTTTTTCCATATATAGACCACAGTTCTTAGTATCATGGGGGAATAGGTTAGATGGAATAGGCTGCCTCATCCCTAAGGCGTACGTCGACAAGCTTTTTTGTGACATTTATGTTCTTGAAAAACAGTATGATCTCTTGTTCCAATAATTTTTTTATGAAGACTGTTTTTAGAATTAATTTTTCGTAGAATACCTTTCGTCATTCGTCTTTCGCATTCTATTTACGTGCTTGCTTGACGTTTCAATGAACTTTTCAGAAGACTGATTTTATTATCTTTTTTTTTTGCAGAATAGCTTTCGCATTTTGTTTGCCTGCTTGACAATTCGAAGGGTAAAATTGTCGGTGTAGGTATCGTTTACCGCAGCTATAGAAAATTTTCGTATATAGGCCTTATCAGCGTTCTTTAGCGCATATATATGTTATCGTGTAAGGATCTATGAGACTGTTTTTAAGAGCTCAAGATCGGTTTAAGGTGCGGTTTAAAGAGCTTGTTTATCTTTCTCCTTCTTTTTTTAAGGAGTTACCGTTTTCACAATCATGAACAGCTGAATGAACACTTATATCAGCAGCTACAGTGTCAGCTGTTGCAAATGAGGATGTATAGTTGATTACAAAAAAAAAAAAACCAACAAATTCGAGAACGTCTGCCACACATTTCCAACAGTTGTATAGATAGTCTCACTGTAGTTCGCGCTAGTGATACAAGTGAATAATCTCCGTCTTGGGTTACATTCGATCAGGCAACTTAACATTGAAATCTTCACCAACAACAAGATTTGTTTTTTTTTTCACCTGCGCAACACAAAACTCAGTAAAAAGCGCACAAAACTGCACGAAGCGCCTATTAGGTTGTCATAATATACCCGCTATAGGCGATTTGTGATCACAGCACTGAATGCCAACAGCTTTATAGTCGTCGATTACGACAGTGTAGTCGTTTTCAAGATAACACTAACAAAGCTTGTGCACGAATAAGGACACACCCCTACCGCTCCTAGCATTTCGAGTAACAAAAAATGATGATGAAACTCAAGCACTCCTTTTGATGTAGTGTTTGCGAGAGCATGAGCGTTCAACTGCGTTGGTTTCGCACTTAAACCAGCGTTCAACGACACCTGGACTCCGGATCGACGGGCTCCGCTTGGGCCTACATGCCCATTTTGCTACACATCGCCATCGACCACAAACATCCACTATCTTCTGTGGACTTAACCGTGGTCTCCAGCGTTCCCAACGGCGAGTATTAAACAGTGTGGGACTCAACCCAGGCCGGCCGCTCGACTACAGACGCTGGCTCTTTGGGACGTATCACCAGATCCTTTTAGACTTAGAACTACCCGTTCCCTTACATTTAGCGTCACTCGCCGCCACCGTTTTATACTGTAGAGCAAACTATCGAAATTAAAAAAAAAAATGCAGTCCTCTCATTATTATCACCGTCCTTCAAATTTTGCGTACTTTCCCTCTTTCTGTATCTACGGCTCAGCACCCTCATTCGCACCGCTAAGCAAAGATGACATTAAGCGGCGACATACTTTGCTACTCTCTTCACACAGCATTACCGGCTTGGCCGAATGCGATACCCTCCAGTTTCTGAGCAACTAACCAGGCCCCAACAGACTGCTCTTCATCAACTCCAGATGAACACGTACCCACACCGTATACGAGGCTGCACGCTATACACCGCGCCCTCTACGATCCCCTGTGCAGACACTGCGGCGTCCCTGCCACGCTTTACCACATGGTATGGGAATGCCAAGTTAACCCCCACATCGACCCTAACCCAAACCCCTCCCGAGAGCAGTGGGAGAGAGAACGCGCTAGCTCGTGCCCCGGCAGACAGCTGCAGCTGATCGAACGGGCAAAGACGGCGGGTTGCTCCGATGGCGCACTGGACTGAGGGCTCCACCCACAAGACTTTTCGAAACAATAAAAGTTGTACTCCTCCTCCTTCATCCTAGTTGCGTAATAAGCATGCTCGTGTGATGTTGTGCTGGTGGCAGGCCGAAGGAGGTTGTATTTATACAACCTCCTTGGGCAGGCCGAACTCGGTGCGCTTCATCCAGTAGCCCTTCACAGGGCCCTGAATGTCAGTGAGCGCGCGAAGCCTTCTCGAGCGTGCACGCTCTCAATCCCCGCGCGTCCAAGCATGAAGGGGCGACCGCCGGTTATGTGCACGTGCCTGAACGGGAAGAAACCAACCAATATACCTGCTCAGAACCGTTCAAGAAGGAGTTAAGAAAAAACCTATGAGCAGTCGGCTGTCTATGCCTGCCATCCGTCAGCCACATACATGATTTAATGAATTCTCTTTTCACATTTTTTGTAACATCCTGGGATCATATTTTGTAGGCCATATATGCCGTAGTTTCGACAACCTCATAACGTGTGCTTTCGCATTAAAATGAAATTATGATAATACCATGTTTCAGTTACCTAATATGATGACGGCATTCACTTCCAACGAGTTTTTTAACGCAATAACTAAGCCTACACGTGTGTACAAAGGAACTGCTTTTTTATGAAGTGTATTCATTGTAAACACGGGCACTGACGTCACTGCGGATGTCATGATTAGCGATATTAGTGGCCATACAGAAAATTTATGTTCGTTGACAAATGTCATTTTTACACTCGAAAAACCACCCATGAGAACAATGTTCAGGTCATTACACCTGCCCGCCTTAGCCAAAAAACATGGGTTTACGTATAGGATTTCACTACAAGTAACGATGCATACTACAGTTTTATTAACATTTTCTAAATAGTCTAAAACTCGTGTTTTCCTTTAAATAAAATAAGGAAGCCACATAAAGTTCGGAAACCTTGGCTTATTCGTGAATTATTGGTCATAATTAGGCATAAAAATTCTTCGTGCGCACAGTTTATTAGAACCAAAGATCTGGTACTTTAACTAAGTTTAAAGCATACCCGAACCAACAAACATTAAAACTACGCGCACCTAAGTAGTCCTACTTCACGAATATTTTCTCGCAAGATAACGCCCAACGGTCCGATATAACTTACAAGCAATTAAATTCCTTATTCCTTAGAGCACGTAGAAATTATACTACATGCATTCGAGAAGAAAAAAAACAAACAAATCACGCACTTTGGCCATACCCAAACATACAAGCCACCCTGAGATCTACCCTCCAGCCTATTCCTGCCACAAAGCGCTCTTCTAGCGAGGGGAGGGGGGGGGGGGGGGGCATTGCTCACACCCCCTAAGGATCTTGACACGCTCAGTTGGACCACATTAGTAAATCCCATTAAAAACACGCCAGGACTACAAAAGTCCCTGTAATCTTACCAAGAAGCCCAGCAACCATTTGGACACAGGCCTCAAAATAAATCTCTCTCTCTCTCTCTCTCTCTCTCTCTCTCTCTCTCTCTCTCTCTCTCTCTCTCTCTCTCTCTCTCTCTCTCTCTCTCTCTCTCTCTCTCTCCACACATACAGCGCTCGAGAAACTGCACTTGCATTGATTGTTTCTTTGTCTTCAACACAGAGCAGAGTATGTGGATATTGACGCTTACAGCAAATGCGCGTTTGGGGGTGACCTTAAGCATTGCTTAGGCTTTGCTAATAACCTAATAACAGGAACGGCGGTGAAGGACGCTGTTGACGGATAAGCTCTCGAGCTGCCAGAGCAAGCCACTCGCACGAGAGTTTGTGATGATGATGCGTTCCGGGTAGCGCTTATTCGTCGTCGTCGTCTTGGCTGCGGTATCTCACACCAAAAGTTCATTCACATGAACGACGTCTTCGACCTTCGGCTTTACAAAACTCACGTGACAGTTTACCTGAAGCACGCGACATGTGAAGAAAAACTGCCCCTGAAGGTAGTCAGCAGCGCGATAAGGACTTGTTTACTTAGCGGCAAGCCGGAGTTGACATCGATGATGGCATCGGGTCTGGTGTCACCAAGTGCGGCGCCTTGTAATGAAAAGCAGTCTTCGCCATCAGCTACGTCCGCGAATTAGGCAACTGCCTTACCGTTGGCGACCTGTTGGCGTTCACTTCTGAAGTTCGTAAGCAGCATTTCTGCAGGGCCGTCTGTTAAGGGCAGCACGCCTCGAGCAACTGCGATTCCTTGACGAAAAAAATGTTCATTGATACGCTCTACTATGCCGTCAACAGTGCTAAACATGTCACAATCAACTGAAACGAGCATGCGCGACCGCGGTGGCATGTTGACGTCCTCGTTAAAAACACAACGGCGCGCGGAATCCTCTGATTTCTGGCATTTCGCAGCTCGACGAGAAGGTTATTAGGCGCTCGCCAACATCGGTTTAAAGAGCGCATCCCTGAAATAACGTCCATGCAGCACTCTGCGGGGACCATGAAACTGCCGACGAAATGAGCGTCATCAATGGTTATCCTGGCGATGCACTTCCCGATCGGCGTTATTAAATTACATCCAGCAGATCGAATCTGAAGTCCGCACCATGGCACCTTGACTTTATTAAGCGAGTCGGCGAGGGCCTGGCTAATTATGGAGTAATCCGCACCGTTGTCAACAATAAAAACGACTTCATGTACATCTGACAAGGTCGGCGCTTCCAATTCTGGCCAAAGCCATTCCCATGGTATCCTTTTCGGTCGGAGGCATCGAGGTGTCTAGAAGGTCTTGCGTAGGTGTGCTGCGAGCAACCATGCCTGCGGTTGCTGCTTTTAGTTTTTAAATAAAAGCCCTAAGACTCCAAAGTTGCGACGGTTAGGTGGAACTTCGTTCGCTGGGGACGGTGAACGAGCTCGACGGTTCGGCGAGGAGGTCTGAGAGAAAGGTATTCCCCGCTCAAGGGGTCTTTGCCCAAAGCTAGGACGCAGAGCCACGGGAGAAAATCCGCGAAGCCCAATTTCGCGGTACTTCTAACGGCAATAAGGCATCCTTCGCCACAGTGAAGACATAGTGGCAGGTGGTCATTTGTGCGTCCGACGTGACTGTTCCGCCCCTGTCGTTCTGGCGAAGTCTCCATTTGAGCCAAAGATGCGGGCTGGTATGCACTCCCTGAAGTTAGGGATCGGCCTGAGGTACCTGTTGGGGCACTGCAGCTGCTGTGGCTGGTGCTATGTAACCGCCAAAACTTGCCACATCTTCCGACGTGCAGCTGGACGTGCATCTCGTGCAGCTGGAGTTGTTCCGTAACTATCGATTGCACGAGCTCACGTGTGACCTGTCACTGTGCGAGTTATTTTCATATTTTCAATATATCGCTTCAAACTCTTGTGCTACAAATGTTACTGAAGACATCAAGATAACCCGATAATACCCTGGCGAAGATCCCCAAAATCCCAGCACGCGGCAGGTAAGGTACACAAAGACTTGAGGTGCCGAATCCGACGCACTATCCAGTCATGGTTTTGTCTGTCAGCCTATTTTTCTTTTTTGTGCAATGAACTAAACAAGGAAGGCCTTGATGCTGCTTGTCTGACCATTTCTAAAATCCACTGGTTGTTCACGTAAGAACAGGTTACAGGGGTACTGTTGAACTATGTATGTATCTACTATTTTTGCAACGCTGCAACCTATCTTGCTTCTGCTGTGGAATTGTCTTTTTGAGTTTGTACTAAAATGTGTTGAATTACATTGAAATTGTAACTCCCATTCCTGCACTGCTGCACCGTCGCACTGTATGCGTTCACGACCTCTGTCAAGCTGTTCTTACCGCTTTTATTTAGAACTCTTCTTTTTTTCGCAAAAGGAAATAAAATTGATTGCTTGATTGAACTGACAACGTAAAACTGAGCGTGTAAAAAAAAAATCTCTCGTATCTTCGATTTTGTTTTTTTGCAGAACGGACGTTCATATTGAGAAGGAAAGATGCGGTGTTGATATTTTATTACTTTAAAGGTACAGACAATCGATTTTTGTGGACGGCATGTCGTCTAACTCATATGAAATCCAGCGTTTTATACACTGGGTGATCCCAAGGAATTTCTAAATAAACAGGCGGAAATAGTTTTAACTTCGCATTAAAATTTCCGAAATCTGAAAGGTGGCGACACGTAGTGTCTAAACGTGACATTACGTTACTTGTCCAAACAACTCCGTGGATTTCAACGCGTGATACAAAAACCGCATGAAAGAATAGGAAATCTTGCACATTATTGTTGTTTTAGCCGGGGACAAGTTTTTAAATACCTCTTTTAATCCCACGTGCTGTTAAAAGTGTGTTGCCGCACGGATCATTGTCATGGTTGCCTGCATTCCTTTTGGCGGGACACGTATGGCTAGCATATCTTAATATTCCGATTTAGAAAGTCCTAAGGCACTATCAGTAAAACCGTTACTGGTAAAGGTGTTTTAAATGATGCCCTTTCATTTGGAATAAAGAAAATATACTCGACAAAATCGGTTGTCTGTCCCTTTAAAAAAAAAGCAAGAAAGAACGAACGCGCGCAACAACCAAAGTCATTGATGCTTCATTATCTAGATATTTTCAGTTACAGGATCTCCAGTTCCTCGATCGCTTCGTCTCCAATCTCTTTCCTCATGAGAAATTTTCCGTTCGCATACCAAACAGAGATTAACTTGGGTGCCATCTTTGGCGTTCCGTTGCCGCTCTCGGTTGCGCTTTCTGCTTAGATTTTCTTAGATTTTCTTAGATCTGCTTAGATTCTTGCGCTTAGATTTTCTGCAATAAATGCATCGTTTTTCGCTTCCTTCAGTCCTTTTTATTTTTTTGGAGGTAAAGATCACGATCCGTCTGGCCGGTGTACCTAACAATAATTCCAGGAATTAATTATCGCTTTGCGTGTACACGGTGTATGACAGGGACGTAACTGGGTTGCAATGGAGACAGCTCAAGTACACGTGTAAGGGCGTTAACTTCCTGGATTGAATCTGTACTGGGAGGGCAGGAAGGCTATGAAATTCTGCGCCATTGCAGAATTCAGGCTTTCACACTCTCGTGAAACTGTCTCTGGATCTCCAATACCCGCCCGTTGTAAATCTTTTCCCGTCTTTTCATGAGCGAATGTCCCTTGTCCTGTCGATCAAAAGGAGAGATTACCCCATCAAACTTCTGTGACACCTGTTGCACCAATTTTCAATATCTTGGCCAGTATCTTTCAACAGCAGCAATTACCTTCTCGATTGGTGGGCACCTCGCCAGCACTTCGGCGCTTGGGTAGCTGAAGCCGGCACGGTATTCGCTCACTAGAAGAGACCACCGATGATCATTATCAAAAGACGGGGCGCTCGCGTCTGGGCCCTCTCACCGGGACTGGGCGCTGCGTATTTTCCGCCAGAGCAGACCTCAATGGTCGCTGTCAAAATACCCATCCCTTTTCCCCATTTTTTTCTTCTTATTCATGAAGTTCGTATTACCACCCAAGTGAAACGGCTCGCGGTCGTCAAACAATGAATCGACTCCAGAGTTTAGGTGAGGCAAATGGCTCTCGGTTTGCGGTGGCAGTAAAATATTGTACTTGCTTAAGCATTTCGATGCGGACCCGGTGACGAAACCTGTCTGTCCGTCTGTAACGCTTGATTCGCCACCCTTTCGTCGCACGCAGAAATGATACTAGGGCTTAATTAGGGGATATAAGATTCTTTACATTTATACTGAAATAAAGAAAGCCTTCTCAGCAATGACTTTATATACATTTAATAGCTGACTTCAAAGGCGCTCGGCGTATAGCGCTCTACAGGGAATCCTGCACCCTAAGACAATGCTGCGCTTCAGCTTCAGCACAATGCACTTAGTAGTTAAATCTATGCAGACAACAATGAAGTTTCGGCGAATGAGGATGCTGAGCGTACGATTTTACTCAAAAGTTCCGTATGCGCTGTGGTCTTGCGCAATGTAAGCATGGCGTTCCGCATTGCATAGTACCACAACATTTTTGACTCAAATGACATGTGCGTTGCTGCCATTCGTCGAGTTCCTTTGGCAGCGAAGCTACACTGGCCGAGGTTGAGCAGTTTCACGTGGACCTTGAAGGGCCGTGCTGCGCAAGCGCGAGGAGCATTGGATTGGATTGGATTGGATTGGATTAAATTAGATTGGATTGGATTCCAATCCAATTGGAGTGTGGTCTGTGTAGTGAATTGGGTCTGCACATCCGCCGGTCTGCGCATTCCAGAGGGGTGACGTCATAGCCGCGGCGGACGCACTGGCGCCGGCGCGTACCCAGCTATGCTCCTCCGTTGCGCAGTAGCCAAATCTGACGGTACGCCGGAGCCACTTGATAGCCGTTTCGCGTGGCTCGTGGAGAGCCGTGCTGCGCATGCTCGACGAGCAGTGACTGGTCTGGGCTGGACTGGACTGGATTGTAAATCGTTTTAGCAGCAGTAAGCATGATGATCAGCTAATCCTAGACAACCAGGATACCTAAGAATAACCAGCTGAACCTTAGCTCACGCTAAGTATATCCTGGCATAGCCGAGCTAAGCCACTGCTAATTTTTGTTCGTGGCATGAATTGGTCACTCGAGTGCCTTGTGATAAAGCTGGACCAAGAGGTTGCCTTAGAGTGTGGGGTCTTATGAAGGAATTTAACCAAGGAATTTAATCGAAGGCCCTTTTTGGCCACCATATTTTGATATCAGACTTTTTATAGTTCCCCGAAAGTGTCTTTCCAGCAATAAATTTATGTATAGTAGTGAGTCCGATTCTAAACGGGTACTGTGTGTAGCGTTTTTTATTGTACACATAGAGTTTTATGCAAGTATTTATCAGCAGACCTAAGTCCTTGATTCTCATTCAGCGGTTTCTATTAATCTTTTCTTTTTCAGGTTAAAGAACTAAGGGCTCAGCATGAGAATGTGTTGTTCCTAAATGCGGGAGACTTCTACCAAGGAACAGCATGGTACAGCATCCTGAAACACGTAATTGTTTCTGAGGTTATGGGAAATATGGGATATAATTATGTGGTGAGTAATTTTTTCGTTTATCTCTTAAAAGCGAATAAAACGGTTGTAAAATTGTCATTTTACTACCGCGTGTGGGTGTTTACTTCTATAGTGAGGTGATAAAAGTAGAAAAAAATGGCGCAGCTTCCACTAGTGGTGCAAGGCTGGAGAAACAGCAGAGCTAGCGGCCCTTTTACCTTCGTCGTTTACCCGGCTGTTGCATCTCACATAGATTCCAGAAATGGCCACTGAAAGTTCTCCATGACTGGCAGGGCCGCGTCGTTCTGTCTGCAGGCTTTCACATGTCTTCCAAAATGGACCGCGTTAGCACGCGCTAGAGCCCGCAGCAACCGGCCTCGCAAATCCCACCACATAGCGCTGACTGATCAATTTAAGAAGGCAATCGATGAAGGTAAAATAGTCGGATCTGTTTTCATATATTTTAGTAAGGCATTTGATTCCATAAATCAAGACATACTTTTTCAAAAATTATCCTCATATGGTATAATTGGTCCCCCCTTAAACCTCATTAGGAATTACTTGCTCGATCGAGAACAAACCGTTAACGTATCAGGTGCAGTGTCGGATATAAAAATTGTAAATATAGGCGTACCACAAGGGTCTATCCTTGGTCCAATCTTATTCTTAATTTACATTAATGACCTCCAAAACTGCCTAACAACTCCAGTCGACTGCCTACTTTATGCTGACGACACAACCATTTACACCGCCCCCGAAAATATCGATGAAATAACACAGCAGCTAAATAACGACCTTAGGAAACTTAGCATGTGGTGCGACAGGAATAAGCTAGTAATTAATCCATCTGAAACACAATTCACGTTATTTAGTTCCCGTAAGCTCAGGCACGATAATGTGACCATACTCATTAACTCCCACCCCATATTCCCAAGCAATCAATGCTTGTTTCTCGGTGTTCAACTGGACTGCTCCCTTAATTTCACTGCTCACATTCTGTATTTAAAAAAGAAATATACTTCATCAGAGTGGTTTCTTGGGCGAGTTGGTCATTCATCGTGTAAGTAAGCGCAAAATGAACGAGGACGAACGAAGTGAACGGGACACAGCGCCGTGTCCCGTTCACTTCGTTCGTCCTTGTTCATTTTGCGCTTACTTACACGTTAAAAAAGAAGACGGCATATGGTATTAGAGTTTTGCTAAAAGCGCGTCAATATTTGAGCTTATCAACGCTCATTTCCCTGTACTATGCATTTGTTCATTGTCACATCAACTACTGTACCATGTCTTGGGGCCTTACTTATCATTCGCACCTCACCCCCCTTCAGCACATTCAAAACCAAGCGGTTCGACTGATAACATCCAGCCAGTACAACGCGCATGTGCCCCTACTTTTTCGAAAATTAAACCTTTTTACCGTTGACAAACTCGTTCTGTATAACCTGGGAATATTTGCTTACCGTTTAACCAGAAATTCGGAATACTTATACATAATCAATAGAAAGCAACTTACCAATCCTAACAACACACGGTTCTCACGGAACAGCCTCCCTCTTGAACTTAAAGATCTGTCGCCTATTTCTTCATTCAAACACTCACTCAGGACATTTTTATCCCGCTAATTCTAGTGGTATGTTTTTTACTATGATTACTCAGAAAATTCATTATTACGCCTATGTTCCTCATGACCAACCTTTAAATCTGTTGCACTGTATAATTATGTATTCTGTCTTCGAAAATATTTCTGTCACACAAACGTAGTATATTATTTTATTAGCCTTGTTTGCCGTATTTTCACCTTATCTACTGTACGCGCGACTGAATTTTCTGTACCTTTTTATATCACTTCTCGCGTTTACTAACAAGAGGTCCCACTACAGTGTTTACTTTGGGACCTCTTTCTGTATATTGTGTTGTATGACATTCACCAGGATCTAATAAACCTTGTTTCAATTAAAAAAAAAAACCCAGCGTCTGTAGCGCGAAATCGGCGTCGGTGCTCCCCACTTCAGGCGTCAAAGCACGTGAACTTGCGAGAAGAACAGCGCGCAAGAGATCACGCCACGAACGCTGGGCTCAGTGTACTCGAAGGTCTAGATGGCCGACGCCGGGCGCTCCTCACGAGCCGCACGCGCGCTAGGAATGTTTTCTTTGTATTTTTTTTGCGAGCTCCTCACGTTGCGCAAGTCCACGCGCAAGCCTGGACAACGCCGGGCGCTACTCACGAGGAGCACGTTCGCGTGGGCTCGGCTGGGACGAGTTTTCTGGTAACGAGTTTTCTGGTAAACTAAAAGCCTAGGCAGCTCTGCGGTTAAAATGTTCCCGGGAAGAATCGTTATATATTTTCTGCAGTGAGACGCCACTTATGTTTCTTACTGATCTTTATTATGAATAAACAACCCTAATATTGCCTGTTAAAATAGTTGTAATGGTGTATGTTTACAAGGTTCTTGTTTGTGTTACCTTTTAACATGCGTCACGCCTAAATTTCGCCGTGGTAATCAGCCTTGAGCCGCACGGTTTCTCCATCGAAGCTCTTACAATAGCAGTTCAAGTCCAACTCAACGTCAATGCGTCAATGCGAAAATACTCTTGAAGCCCCCTTTTTCACGGGACCGTTCACCGATGCTAGCGGGATTGACCAAGTGCTACGTTTTTTTTCATATATTTGCAGCATAAATTAGGGTAGGTTCACTTTATTTCTTGCGCGTCAGCTATATTATGCTTTCGTTAGTTGCTTATAATGGAGGGAGGAGGAAAAAACTTTATTCCAATGCAACATTAAGCGTCGAGAATGTCCCGGGCCAGGTTCACCAACGCAAACTGATCCGAGAGCTGGTCCGAGGCTAGCCAAGTCCGCCACGTTGAAGGAGGGGGGTGGGGAAAATTTGGGGATTGAATTGCAATGGGGCAGGCGAAAATGCAGTGTTCTAAATTAGCGTATGGTTCAGGACAATTGGGACATGCTGGTGAGTGTCGGATACGGTAGAGGAAGGAACGAGCAGGTGTAAGGATGGTATTTAACTGTACGCGTTGAAGTATGCGTAGTTAATGCGTCCATATTCCGGGATTTCTTTCGCTGCTGTTTGCTGCATGTTGTTTCGGTGTACATAAAAAATCTGCAGAAATTCAGATAATTATCTACTAATGCGTAGCATTCTTATGCCGCCTGTCTTGAGTGTGAATTTTTTACAGCCAAATTTTTTGGTTTTTCTAAATACTGCCCGACCAATTATCTCCATTTATGCTAATATAACCATTGCAGGTGGAACTTCCGCAAAATCTGCATTATTGTGGAAATGCAGGCAGTAATCCGGTCTACAATTTACCGTAATTGCTCAACATTTTTCTTATTTAGTTTTTCAAGCTTTCGTTCGACAAATTATTTCAATTTACGCAATTATAACGACTACAGGTGGAACTTTACCGAAATCTGCATTATGGTGGAAATGCAGGGTGTTACACGGTTCACCATTTTCCTTAATTATTTAAAATTCTTCTTGTATTTTTAGCTTTTCTTAATTTAGTTCAACCGATTGCCTCCATTTACACAATTATAACGATTACAGGTGAAACTTTCGCGAAATATACATTGTTGTGAAAATGCCATGCGGTATACGCTTTGACGTTTCCCGCATTTTTTTTATATTCTTGTTATCTTTAGTTTTTCGAAATTTCGTTTGACCAATTTTTTTCATTTACGTTATTCTAACGATTACATTTAGAACTTTGGCGAAATCAATGCAGGATGTTACACGCTCCTGGCTGGGGGGGAGGAGGAATAAACGTGTATCTGAAGCTGTCAGCCCTGGGGAAGAGTCCTCATTCCAGGACCCCTTGAGTCCGTCCGGCTTCTTGGGCTCGCTGCACCAGCCGAAGCTGGTCGTCAGGGTCCGAGCTGGACAGGTGCTCTCTCCCAGTGCTCAGGGGAGGGGAAAGGCAGGGGGGGGGGGGGTAGGTGGGGGTTCTTATCACAGCCCCAAATGATATGGTAGAGGGTGCCCGGAGCCTCGCAGAAGCGGCATTGCGAGGAGTACAGGGTGGGGGCCAGAATGTGGGCTCTAGTGGGGTGGGGAAATGTGTTTGTCTGAATGCCTCGGAGGTGGCGCTACTCGGCAAAGAATGCTACGCATTAATATAATTTATCTTTGACAACATTCATGCACCTGTTTACAGCATCATCGTGATTTAGATTCGGGGCAATCCGCTAAGTTTAAAATTACTTATTTAAATTTTGAAGTGTATACATAGCAGAGTTGCGCAGGATGCGGCCGGCTTATAAGTTTTCAAGTAAAAGAAGTGCGCTTTTGCTGTATTCCCGACTCTTGCACAGAAAGAACGTACGCGGGAAGGCGCAGGGAAGGCCCTTCTGAGGGCATATATCTTTTAACAGTGTCAGCTCGCGCGTAAACAAATCAATGCACGTGTGAACTTAATGAAGTGCTCGTCTCGTAACCAGATATCAGCACCAAGATGGCAAGCTGTCCGAGTTGGTATTGGTTCATGGTGATAGAAAATAGCCAGCGCAAGAGAGACGAGGACGAGGAAGGTAACAGACAGAGCGCGGACACACCAACAGACACACCAACATCCAACAGACACACCGCGCTGTGTCTGTTACCTTCCTTGTCCTCGTCTCTCTTGCGCTGGCTATTTTCTATCACCATGAACCAGATATCAGGGAGTTTTAGCATATCGTTACCACGCTTGCGTTGAAGAGTTTGGTGCTGGGCCTGTTGGTACATATATACTTTGAAGAGCGACAGAACCCAGCAGTGAAGACGCGTACACAAGGCGAGAACGGGACAACACACACGCTGGGACTAGCAACAATTTAATGAATGAAAATGCGAAGCAAAAAGAAGATCAGGGCATGCGCTGTAAGAAATAAAGTATAATGGCATGCTTATGACACATTTCAATATCGGCACTTTTCCAAATAACCGGCTTCCTTGCCTGATAGCGTTAGTGAGGGCACACTCACGCCCTCATTATGACCGTAATTTCGAATTTGATATGCTACTATCAGCTCTCTCGCACTTTGTGGCTCCCCTACCAGTTATCTTGGTTTTTTAAAGAGGGAGCGCATCCACACCCTCTGCAATGGGCAGGCAGCTTTGTCCCTCCGCCTGATGTTACATAAATTTCATGTTTTTTATAGGAACATTGAGACAGCACCCCGTCTGCCCTATGTACACTTCGTCGCACTTCAGCGGTATGCAGTAGATAACATTTGTAGTGGTGAATTTTGTGGCATGGCGGGTTGTGCACATGTTCTTTAGTTTGAGCTTTTCAATTTTAGGACAAAGGCTTGCCAGCTTACATGGTGCCGAAAATAATACATGTACCCCGTGCCTAATGGCCACTTTCTAAATATTGTGCGAAATCTTGTGAATGTGCGGGTTACTTACACTTTCGTACGATCCTCAAAAGCACGTGCGTGTACCGTCACATCCGATTCTTTTTTCATCTTGTTTAACTTTGTTTCCGTGACCGGCTTTCAAAGAGTATCAGGCGAACCAGACGCCTTTAAACGCTGAACTTGTTCCCCAAAACTTTGTTCCATTGAATGGTAGCAGCTTTTGCTAAGGTCGTTGCTAAAACACAGTCATTCTACGCCACGCTTGAATAGCTTAGAATGGGATGAATCGAATGGTAAATGCTGTTTCTTAGTGCGGGGAGAGTACATCCGACAAACGTGTCCAGAATTAGCAAAGGTTAGTTAGAAGTAAAAAACGTTATTGTATTCTGTGAAGCCAGTTCCTCGGTAAAATATAACACTCGGCTACACGCTTAAAAGATCTATAAATGCCATATGACATCTATTCTAAGTCCGCAAGGTTTGTCAGGTTTAAAAAAATCGTCAACGTATACAGGAAGACCTTCACCACCCCATCGTCAACCAAAGAGCAGCTCAGCGCATTGTCAAATTGGGAAAGGTTGGCGAAGGTCTTCAGGTATGTTGACGACCTTTTGATTTTGTTTTATCTGAAGAACCCCGCGGACTTAGAATGCAGACTTAGAATTAATGTCATGTGACATTTTTAGCTCTTTTGAAGCGTGCCGCAGTTTTAAATTTTACCGAGGAACTGGTTTCTCAGAACACAATAACGTTTTTAGACTTAAACCAAACATTTTCTAATTCTGGACACGTTTGCTAGTTGTGCGCTCCCCGCACTAAGAAAGAGCTTTTATCAATCAAGCCATCCCATTCAAAGCTAATGAAGTGCGGCATAGCATCACTGTGTTTTAGCAACGCCCTCAGGAAAAGCTACCACCATTCAATGGAGCAAAGTTTCGGGGAACAAGTTCAGCGTTTTTAAAGGCGGCTGGTTTTTCGATGCTGTTTTAAAGCCGGTAGCCGAAACAAAGTTAAACACGATGAAAAAGGGATCGGGTTGGAGGGTACGTAAGAAGTGGAAGTAATCCCGCACATTCGCAATGTTTCACACAACATAAAAAAAAGTGACCTTTAGGCACGGGTACACGTTGTGTTTTCGGCACCGCGTAAGCTGGCAAGCCTTTGTCCCAAAATATAAAGTTGAAAATTGAAAAGTGAGACAGCACACAAAAATACAAAGTCGTCAACGTATACCGGAAGACCTTCCCCACCCCATCGTCAACCAAAAAGCAACTTAGTGCATCGTCAAGTTTGGAAAGGGTGGCGAAGGTCTTCAGGTATGTTGACGACTTTTTGATTTTGTCTTCAGTCTCAACATGGATAGCGTGCCGGCTGGACCGTCGGTGCACGCGCTCGAGCTTTCTTTTGAGGCGAATAGACTTACAAATGTTCAATCTGAGCTGTTTTTAGGTATCCACGCTGCTATTTGCTTTGAATTCAGCAAACGAGAACAAAGGTTATTAGCAGGGTTACCAGCGTACGCAGACGGGGACACGGAAGGAAGAAACGACAGGACAAGGCGCTGAACTACAACTTATTTTTTATTCAGAAAAGAAAGACACCTAAAACACGTGCATCCAATAGCATGACCAATACAACCTGACGCCAACACTTATTTTCTCGCCTCCAGCATGTTACAAACGTTGCACCAGATAATCGTTTTCTTTTTGCGAGAGCGCAACAGAAGGCATGCTTATACAGTTTTCTTTAAGCCGCTCAATTTCAAGCGCATCGACAACCTCGTGTGCGTGCTTGTCTTTCTCTCTGGTGATGACTTCGCACTCGCCAAACAACGGGATGCAAGCACATCTACTACAGTGGGAAACCTAATTCCCCGAAACAACACTCTTTCCCACGAGGTTCTTATGTTCCCTGAGCCTCTCGTTGACGCATCTACCCGTCTGGCCAATATAAGTCTTGCCTCAGTTTAAGGGGAGAGAGTAAACAACGCCTTCGTTACATTGGACAAACTGCTCCCTGTTCTTGTTCAGGCAGCCCTCTTTTTTCCTGCCCCCGCCATTTACCATCGGACACAGCGTGGAAAGTTTGTTAGGGGCAGAGAAAATGACGTCAGCGCCTTCGCGCATTGTTACTATCGCCGGGCATTCCTGGCCGCCACGTTTGACGTCCTTCAACAAGGCGCAAGCCACTGATGTCAGCAAATGAGGCGGAAAGCCCGCTGTAATCAGGCGAGTAACCTCGGCACTGAAACTTCTTTGAGCTGAATGTTCACAGGATTTCAAAAATGAATTTTTTTAGGCAAGACTTGACGATGGCCCGTTTTACAAGTTTGGTGTAGTTGGAGGAAAAAGGAAGCAGTGGTTTTGACGACGCACGTGGCTCGTACATCCAACACATGTGTTCCCCCGTAAAACGCAGCTTGAGATCTAGGAACTTAATTAAGCGAATCGTCTACTGGAACTTCGTGCGTCAACTCCAAATGGTTCAGGCAGTCACTAAAAATGGCCAAAACATGGGAAACTGATGCGTCAAAGTTCAAGGATTCATAATTTAAAACTATGAGGTAGTCATCGACATACCTAAAAACACGTTTTACTTTTAACTCCGCTAAGGCGTCCCATAAAATACGATCATGAAAGGCTAAAAACAAGTCACTTAAAATAGGCGTAATACATGACCCAATGCAGATGCCATTTTTTTTAATGAACGTGCCCTCCTCCCAACAAATGAACGTAGATGTGAGATAAAAGTTTAAAAGCTCCAAAAAAGTTAGAGTCGGTCATACCAGCAGAGTTCTGGAAGCCCACTACACCATGGTTGTCAATAGCATTTTGAACGCAAGTAAATGCTCTCTCAAAGGAATTCGTGAATAAAAAAGACCGTTAATATCAACAGAAAAATCCATGAGACCTTCTCGTCGGCTTTTAAAAAGTCTACTACTTCATGGGAGTTCTTGATCACCAACTAGCCCACCAGCCGTCCTCGAGAAGAGAGGGCGTATTTAGGCGGGGACGCATTATTACACCGCTTTTTGCTCCGCCGCTTTCGTCGCTACGGGCAGCTCCCAGTGTGCTGGGCCCCTGCAGCACGCTCTACACCAGGCCCCAGGGCCGACTCTGCAATTTCTTACTCAGCATCGCGCCCTCACCAAAGCAGAAACGACACCCAGGTGGCCCGCGTATGTCTCCACACTCCTAGTTTTGCCCGCAGCCCAAACCGATCTTGGGCGCACTAAGGTGAAGTGTGGACTCAGTTCAATTCAAATACAAAAAAATGCAAGTACCTGTATGCCAAGAATTTTTTAAAAATTTGGTTATAAGCGAGAAATGTCGCTAAGGTCCGCGTACTTCGAGATTGGCTTGTTTTCTGCGATGGTTTCATCATCGTGATGAGTTGTGAAGAACATAAAGAAATTGCCCGCGTCTGCTGACGTCCGATACCATGCCATCGCGCGCGTTCGGCGCTATTATTTTCAGTTATTCATACAAATAATCAATGAATAACAAGGCGAGAGCTATAAATTCCCCACTGCGCAATAGGCCCGTAGTTGTTGTTGCCCGGTACAGAAAATGGCCGCCCCTGTAAATAGTAGAACACGCATCTGTTTCATGTTGTAATTAAATGCAGGTCTCAAATATATGAAACTGAGTGCTTTACTACCCCTCTACAAAGCACTTGCCAGCGGCGGAACTAAAGCTATTTTATATCTGAGTGCGGCGCTGACATATCGCTAACATCTGAACGTGGCGGCACACGAGCAGAAAAAAAGCACCACAGTCGCGGAGAACTCTGATTTCTCGGAAGCTGTACCGTGAAGTGGTTGCCTATCGAAGTAATCTGAGAAAATGGCTATTTGGTGATTGATTGATGATTAGATTTAACGCGTCGACGCTACTCGGGCGATGAGGCGCGCCGTAGTGGAGGGCTCCAAACTAATTTTGACCAGCTGGGGATCTTTAACGTGCGTCGAAATTTGAACACACGGGCGTTTTTTGCTTTCACCTCCGCCAGGAAAGTGGCCGCCGCAGCTGGGAATCGAACCCAAATCCTGGCTCAGCAACACAAAGAATGGCTTAATTGGTCGAGTTCGTGCACTTGCATAGTGGGAACAGCCAAAAAAAAAAAAAAAACGGTGCCAAAAGAGAAAAGCCAGTAGCAGTAGCAATTAATTAATGAGTAAAAGATAGCATAATATTTTATTTATAAACCTACTCTTCTGTTTCGTTTGTAGTCTCACAGTCAAGTATACGAATTCGCGCGTTTTAACAGGTTGCAACACAACCGCAATATCGTGTATAGGTTCTGGATTACATTATGTTTCGTGTTTAATTGTGATGTATTTCAGAAATAACACGTGATATGTAGTACTTACACTGTGGAATTTCAGTTCCACCACTTTCAGGGCGTCGCACCTTTGTATAAGTGGGGACTGCGTGTTCATTGCGACAGCACAGACCTTATATATCCGTAGCTAGATTTCGCAAAATAAAATGGCTCAATGTACATTTTTTCGCCATTATTGTTCGTAGTTCGTTGATTACGATCGCACGTTACTAACAAGAATATCGCGAAAATAGGGTGCCTGACGATATTGCTCAAAAATGAAATAATTGAACCTTTTCCTGTAAACTGCAGTGCGAATGAAATCCCCAGAAACTTTGCTTGAAAATAATAACTGAAAAAAGCATGCTAGTTAACAAAAATAAACTCTGTAAACTTCAAACTTTAAGCTTGTGGCGTGCTTTTTTTTGTGTTCATCCTCTGACCCTGCAACACCACTCTGCGGCAATGCGAAAAGGAGGCAAACACACACGATCCAATTGCCACTATTGCTGCTACCTACAGATTTGCTGATACAGTAAAATCTAGGCATAATATCCCCTCCCACCTTTATCCTTTCCCTACACCCTTCAATACCCAACCCATCGTTCGCTTACTCATATAGCGCCACAAGCGCAACAAAATGGAATGAACGTGGTTTCACTAACTCGACCTTTCATGCAAAGGTTGGCCGAGCAGCTTTCTTGGCTGTCAGACATTGGCATAATTTATGGCAAAGTAGTTTTGTGACTCACATGAATAGTTCTTTAAATGCCATTTCTTCTTTATTGAATACAGTGCCTCGGAATCACGAGTTCGACGATGGACCGAAAGGTCTCGCCCCTTTCTTAAGAGCTATGAATACATCAAATGTTACCGTTGTGAACACAAACGCAAACTTTAGCAATGATGATTACCTAAAGGATATCTACCTCCCGAGGTCTGTCACAATAACAGTCAACGGAATGGAAATCGGCATTCTCGGAGCAGTCCTTCACGAGACAGCACATCTTTCCAACCCCAGGTGAGTGACACGCAGATGTATGAGGTGGGATCACTGACAGAATAACATGTGACGGCATCCACTGCAATTGACGGATACTATTCGCAAAATCTCAACTTAGGGTTCAGTGGCGCTTACTGTGCTCGTTTTCCAGGTGTTGCTCTAAAATAGATTGATCGTCATGTTGTGTCAGTGGAGGGGCATATATCTAACGGCGGCCTTTTTACCCACATCGCATTCAACCAGGTAAAAAAAAAAAAAAAAACGTTAGAAGCACACGCTTATATTATTCAATTAGATGAGTGCAGCAAACATTGAACGCGTAATACAATGCCGAAAGTTATGCGGTTAATAGCGGATCTTCAGGATTAGCAGTTAAACTCGGCCTAGCCAGAATTTTAGTACAAACTGTACACCTAACAGAGTCTAATAGTAATTAGAAATTTTAGATAGCCTAACGTTTACAAGCGAAATTGAGGAAATTGACAAGATCGCTTAGCCGTTGAGATCGTGTCATGGGCACAACGTTTTTAAAAATGTAAAATATTCAGGGCACTTTTACTATAAATACATTTCAACTCAAAAACCATTTCGAAAGCTTTAAGGCTTCAAGAGGTATTGTGATTTGTTAAAGTACGTTTACTAATTCTGAAATTTGTTTCCTACGTTTGCGTGGCCAATTTTAGATGTAAACAGCAAATTCCGAGTTTTTCACGGTCGGATTTTCAGCTATTTGTGAAACCCGTTGAACAGTTTCAATAAATTTATGAGACTTACATATGTTAGGTATTTCTGAAAACGTGATAGATCTGTGTTTTAAACGAGCAAGCCATGTACTTTATTTATCCTCATTTACGGCGTAATTAAAAAAATATTGGCACTTATTTTAATAGTGCGCCAAATGTCTTAAATGTCAATTAAAAGTTTCTTTGGAAGGGATGGTACTGGTGGTGATTTTTATTATCGGATAGACCTAGCCTTGCGTGCCATGTCGGCAATTGCTCCTCCGGTGAGGACCTTAATACCGTTATGCGCTGGAAATCTCCAGGACTCATTGAGGCTTGTGTCCCTTAAAAACCGGAGGATCAGACACAATACGGCTTTCCCTGTGATCCAATGGCCTTTAGAGAAAATGACATCGTCCAAAGAGGAATGCGGAGCGGCTCTCCTTCGAAGTTATTTAAAAAATGCTAACCCCTCCGTCACATGCTCTCGGCAGTCTACAAGAACATGTCCGATGTCACCTGTTACACAGCACGTTGCGCACAGAGGTGGGGAGATAAGCTTCAGCTTATGGAGCGACGCCAATGTCCGCGCTGAGTTGGTCCGATTGCGGAACAGTAAGGATGCCTCCGTTCTCTTAATTCCTTTGGTAACACAAGGTTGATGTTGCGGTCACCAAAGAATTCGGAAATGTTCTTTAATGATAGTTTTAAAATGCGCCGTTCTACTGGAGCCACTTTCAGAAAACCAGTACGTCAATCCGCAGTACAACAGGGGCAGACGAGCGGGGAGGGTCGCGGTGCCCTCATCGATCTACATGCAAGTGACGGCCACGCGAGGTACGTGGACGCGGCCGAGTATCAAGGAGACCGAGAAGCGTTCGCGGTGGTCGTCGTCGAGGCATCTACTAGTACCACGAGGGCGGCGGTGAGCGTTCCAGTAAAGGAAGCGTCCGAAGCGGAGGAGGTGGCTATCGCCCTGGCCATTGCGGATGCCGGGTGCCAGACCGTGCTCAGGGACTCGAAGAATATGGTGCGAAATTTTGCCAGGGGCCGAGTATGCAAGGAAGCCGAGCGCATGCTGCGGACGGCGAGTTTACAAAAGGAAAACAGGAGCATACGTCTCAAGTGGTTTCCGGCGCACGCAGGCGAAGACGCGTCGGCAACGAACGACAACCACAACGAGACGGCCCACGCGACGGCGCGAGCGCTAACTAACCGCGCCGCCGCAACCGACCGTCCGGAGTGGTGTGGAGTCAAGGACCGCATGACAGACTATAACGAGGTCACAAAGTTCCACCGCCTGGCTCGAAGGACTCTCCCGCCCCCTCACCCAGGGCTGAGCCATGCAGAGGCAGTGTTGTAACGACAGCTGCAGACAGGGTCGCTACCCACCCCGGTCCTGATGAAGCACATGTATCCAGAAGCCTACCCGACCGACACGTGCTAGGTATGCCAGCGGGGAGGGCGGACTTCGTGCACGTGTTGTGGGACTGCGCAAAGTTTCCAGAGCGAGTGTCAACAAGAGGAAGGCTGCCGTCGAGGCTAGAAGCAGCGATGGCGAGCTACGACCAAGAAGAACAATCATGGGCCATCCAGCAGGTCCTGGAGGCTCTCGAAAGGCAGAAGCGAGCGAGCGAAAACGACGGGGGGGGGGGGGGGGGGGGGGGGGGGGGGGGGGCCTTCACGGGCGACGAACCGCGGGAGTAGCAGAAGCCGACGCCGAGTAGAGGACCCCACCAGGATGACGTAGAGGCCCGTGTCGCGGTGATCTAGGGCGTCGATCTGCAGGCTATCAATAAATTTGCCTCCATCCATCCATCCTACGTGGGAAGGAACCCACTGGAAGCGAACGCTAAGTCCGTTTTCATTTAGCTGCTGAAGGAGACGTAGGGAACGTTGGCAAGTTGTTTTATCTGAGAGAAAACGAAGCTGCGAAAGTTTTAGGGCTTACTTGGAATTCGTTAGAATTACCGCACGCCGTACACGAAGCGATTTGATCTTTTTCAAGGCCGCCTCAATCGCTACACACTCCGCCGTTGTTGATGCCGTCAAATGGTCAATGCGAGGCGCCAAGAAAGCGTTCATGCCCGGAAGAACAAAGGCCGCTGCACTGGTATTTAATGCTCTGTCGACAGATCCGTCCGTAAACACGTGAACACAATCTCCATACAACCGGTCCAAGCACTCAAGTGCTAACATTCTCGCTTTAGCCACTGGTGTAAATCTCTTCGAGTGAATGCCCGGGATGGCGAGCCGCTGACACTCCAAACACACGAAAGACCACGGTAGTTCCAGGTGATGTTCATTTCTCCGCCATTGCGGGTAGAGAGCGCTCAGAGTTTTGAGGGACTCACGTATGCGAGATTCCACCCTTTAGCGGAGACGCCTGAGCAATGCCTTTACGACATCAGACTTTCCCAGCCAGACGAACTGCAAGAGCAACCGCTGAGACGCCATTAAGCAGAGCGGTGGAAAATGGGACTCGTCAAGGACCTTTTGTTGGCCGCCACATGGAAAACTCCTAGGGATATCTTAACGCCCTGCCGGTGCAGTGCCTCCAGACGAACATACTGGGGTTCCGAAGGAGACACGACAGGTAGTTGGAAAAGAACCCGACTCAGGATGAGTGTCGAGTGGAGCCGAAGCATAGATGACGGGGGACTCCCCCAGTTGGTTCTGCAATTCTTCAAAGCACATTTATGCAGGGCACGAAGGACGTGACAAGAGACTCCCCGGTCTGCCTCCAGAATAATTTATAGTCGATGTTGACGCCGAGAAATTTCACACGATTAGCTTGCCGGATTGGCAAGACACCTAGGGTTAACTTAAGGAGCGTAGCTTACCGTTTCCTTCCAGGAAACAAAATAAAGCAATATTTTTCCGCGGAGACCGGTTTACGGAACGAATGCTATCATAACCAACCGCTTGTGTTGATATCTGGAGATCCAGATACATATGTCGTCTGCATATACTGATAAGTGCACTGACTTGCAATCTTTTAAACCAAAGCTATCTACCTCTACCAGCCAACGGTTCTTTCGTGGCGCGCGGGACAAGACACTCCCAACGCGGCTGAGGAGGGGGATGTTTTCACTCACGGAGCACAACGCACAATGGTTACCCAGCATTTCCCGCGCGCTGGAGCCTGCTCCCCAACGGGCACGTCGGCGCGACACATTCCGTCGGCTTTGTCGTATGCTCTAGCTGCTCTAGCGTCCGTTGTTTTGGGCCTGTTTTCGTGCAGCTTCGCGTCCATTGCGCACTTCGTCCGCACGGCTTGATTAACTTGTTCAACAGCATCTTCTGGATAACCCGGGTCCGACGTAATGAAGTGGTCGTACGGCAAAGATACGTTAAGGATTGGTTTGCAGGGCAGGAAAGCAAAATGTAGAGACCATATAGAGACATCTGGCCGCTAGAGAAACGCTACCTATTGTGCACTAATTACTACGAATGTGACTTCGTTTTCTAAATTGGTGACTACCAACGCGGTTGTATTTTAAGAGATATTACAAAAGGCAAAAAAAGCAACTGGTTTGGATAAATAGCAATTATAAAAGTCCCTTCAGCTTTCTCGCGATTGTCAAACTTACTAAATTAACTAGTTTAAATAGGTACGAATGAAAATCACTAAGCTCACATGCCGAATTGTTTCGGTGTCTGCGCTTGTGTCGCGCGGTGGTGTAGCCTCGAGCTAGCACATTAGGATGGCTAGGTTCCGTCGTCTCATCCTTCGAAAGACGCTTCCCTCCGTTTGCTTTCTCTCTACTCAAGGCCGGGCTACAGCGGCGGCGTCCGCCGCTCTAGCCCGGCTGTGGCAGACGCTGCTGCGTTCGGGACGCCGCCTCCTCGAATTCCGGGTAACGGCTGGCAGAATATCTGGTTTCACTCTTTGTAGAGCCGCGTGTATGAATACGAGTGACGTCGCATCGGCAATTGTTGGGAGTGTCGTTTAAAGCTATGCTTTCTAACCCCCTACACAGCGTCGATTGGAGCCATTTTTTGTAGTCTCGAGGGAGGCCCGCCATAGCCACATTGAAATATACGGGACAGAACGCTTCCCTGTGGTACACCTCGCGATACCCTTCTAGTAATACTTAAAACGTCCTTTAATAACAGCTGCATGGAGCGACCCGTGATGAAAGCGTGCACGAAGTGGAGAAGATTTCCTTTACTTCCCATTTTTTGCAGCTTTGTTATGATGCGGCTTTGTAGGACATGTCGTAGTCTCTGGACACGTCAAAAAACAAAGCCGGTGTTGAGAGTCTATAAGATCAATGGTGTTGGACATGGATAACAAGGTCGAGGACGCTGTCTTGTGCGCACAAACGTTGCCTGAAGCCAGCCATGCATTGCGGAAGCTTTTTTTTTTTTTTTGAGCCACCACATCAGCCACCACTAAGCTTTTCCATGAGCTTAGCCCCACACGATGTGAGTGAAACTGGCCGGTATGAGGCAATGCCTGCCTGATCCTTGACGGGCCTTGGAAGCGGTGCTACCCATGCAAGCTTCCACAAAGCGGGAATGTTTCCACTATCCCAAAAAAATTTGAAATACAGAAGCAAGTATTTTTTGCGCTCTAAAGGCAAATTAACAAGCATTTGATTGCTTATCATATCATGACCCGCTGCGCATCATCGGCGCAAACTCTTCAGTGTGGTCAGCAGCTCCCGGAAAGTTAAGGGAACATCCATGATAGCTGAACGCACAGAAGGTAAACGACAGGCCGGGCTCCTTGAATCCCCAGAAATTCTGTCAGCAAAATCCTCAGCCAAGGCATGAAGTGTCCTGTTATTATGTATAACAGTACGGCTTGTAGGACCACCGGTTTTCGAAGAGCCCATTGACAACGCTCTAAATGCGGTTGCCGGGGTAAAGACGCTTAGAGAATCGCAAAACGCAACCCATTCCGATCTCCATAATTTCTTTGTGTAACGCAGTATTTAACCTGTTAAAACAAATGTTAAGGAATACGTCCTCTTTGTGCTGTGTTAACTGACCTTCAGTCCTTCGCCGTGCGACACACAAGTTTCTAAGCTTGAGGTCCGGTGGTGGGAAGTGGGCCAATAGCTTGAGCATAGTAGTTACTGCTGTCTTCCCAGTGATCATAGCCTCGAAGATATCGCCGTCAGAAGAGCTCACTTCGTCTTGGCGACACTTCCGATCCTGCGCTCACATTGTTGAAAACCGGCCGCAACAATAAAAATGGGGAAATGATCGCTGTTCATTCGATCTGGAACAGTGACCCAGGTCATGTGCATATCACTAGTAAGCAGTGATAAACCTATGGCGCTCGTAGAAAAGGGAGGCCGGAAGAAGGTGTGTGACCTCATTGTTTGCAATACACAACTCCAGTCGGTTGACAGCTTCAACGAGATGCTTCCCACGAATATCTGTTTTCTTGTCACCCCACAGCGGATGGGGTGCATTGAAGTCACCACAAATGATTCGCGGCGCTGGACAACGGGCACACAACTTTTCCAAGAATTACCTCATAGACATGTGTGATCGTGGAGCACGTACACAGACGCGACGCCGAGTTTTCGGGTGCCCATCTGGATTCTCACAGCCACAATACGGATGGTTTCAATGCACAAGTCGCTCACAGACAAAGATACGTGAGGGATTCCGCGCCGAACGTATGAAGCAGCACTCCCATCTGGAAAAGTTGGAATGCAAGCGTTCTTATGACCCACGTAGCCGGATAGCGACATTTTTGTGGGTAGTCCTGCTTCTGACAAAGCCAATATCGGTATAGCGGATTTTTTCAAACACAACTTTAGATCCGATAAATGGTTATACTGGCCGGCACAGTTCCGCTGTAAAATCAAGGGCACTTTAGAAGAGCGAGTTTTGTTCTCAGAAGTCATTTCGCTTCATCGAAGGATGCTCTGAGCTACTTAATATCCCAAATTCTAGAGCGAGTATGGCTTCAAGCACAGTCTTTCTTGCGCTGGGAGGCATAGTTGCAACGTGGGACCGCAGGGCAGCAAACAGGCCTCGAAGAATCTCCTAGAAGTCATCCACCTTGTCCTCCCGGGCATCATATATATCGGCCTCCTTGGTTCATGTGCTTTGGGCCTCTTTATTGCTGCTATATATTGATTACAAGACGATTTGTAGGCAGTCCATCGATTAACGTTTCCAGATTTTTTCGCTAATTTATTTAAGCGCTTCTTCTTGTTAGAAAGACGCCTTACGTGTGCAGTGTACTATGGGGCGTTGTGGTTAGCGATAACACTGCGCACAGAAATATATCGGTCAGATAAATCGTGATCCGTCACTCGCAAGAAACATGTCCCAGTTAGTTTGTACACTGCGCTGATCGAAACATCCCAAGAAACAGTCAAGGAATTAGCATAGCTCGTTAATAATTGTGAAGTTTGCCTTCTTGTAATCACGAATAGTTCTTGCTTTTTGAGAGGCTTTCAGACGGGATATGTTGACGCCGAAAGATATCAACAAATGATTTATCATTCAGTGGGAGTCGCTATGATTTAAAGGTAAAATCTGAACCTATACGCCTGTTCACTGTTTCCTACTGCACGCAATCCCCTAACATAAGCGGGAAAAGGACAGTTTCGACCCCACGCCTTGTTAGTTTAAAATGCTGCTACCTTTGCTTTTTCAGGAAATGTTACTTTCGAAGATGACCTTGAAAGTATCAAGACGGAGGCAGAGAAACTTAACAGAAACGGCGTGAAAGTTATCCTCGCAGTGACGCACTGTGGCTACTCCCGTGACATACAAATTGCGCAGGAAGTACCTCATGTAGACCTTGTAGTCGGAGGCCACACAAATACGTTTTTGTACACCGGTAAGCGCATGTTGCTTCTTCATGAGCATTTTCTACTGGCTTGGTTATTTAACGTTGTTACTTTAACAGAGTATTTGAGAATGAGTGGCGAGAAAATAAACTAAGTTGCGGGACTAGATAAGGCAGCATAAAAGCGAGGCAAGGACTTGGTCGGCTAAGACAAGATAAAAGAATACGATTTTATACGATAAAAGCATACGGTACAATATAAAAACATAAAAGATAAAAGCATACGAAACAGCATAGACTGTTTCCACTTGTCCCCGGCTGCTTTTTGTTTACCTGAGAATAAAAATGATCTGGCCACCATTACCACCAAAGTGGTTGGAAATGAGCAGGAGAAGCCTTCCTTTCTCACTAGACATACCAGGCCTGCCTACATAAATATGGTTATCTACCTAAGTACTTCGATATACTCAGCATTGGCATGCCAATTATGCAACAATAACGTATTTTTAACGTTACCGATCCAGCTTGCAAATTACGTTCTATCGTGTAGGTTCAAAATAAACAACTCGTTTGGGTACTGCGTTTGTTTGATTTCACGATACTTAAAACTTGGTGGTCAATGCCCCAGAGGCACGTCAAAAGATTTGCTAATTTTAATCTAAGTGCGACCATCATGTAGGCGTGGCATTGGGCTTCGGTAAGTCATTACATGATGCCCATCAGTCGAACTTACTACCAGTAAAGCACAGTTTTTTTTACCAATGTTAAAACGCTGTTCGATATATTCGGCCTAAGATACCGCCAAAGACACGAATGAAGTTGTGTCTCACAACTGTGGACATTATTGTCCTAGCCATGATAATCGAGACAGCAAAGACGTATTATTTCAACAAGAAAACAGTTATTTAAAAGTTACCTAAGTAACCCCTAAGATACATAAAAGTATATTTACGAACAAGCGGCCATTCTCTGACTGCTTTAGACGAGAAAGCATGTTTCTCCCGCCGAAGGCATTTGGTAAGTGCAGCTCTTTACCCACGCGACTAACGCAAATGACATTACGCACAAAGAGTGATATCACAGCATGCTTGTGGTAGGCAAAGTTGCATATTGTGCTAAGTAACCATTGTGGCAAGTAAAGCTGTATATTTCGGTGAGTAAACCATTACGCAAGGTAAAATCGCATATCCAGTATGCTGCCTGGGTTGAAAAAAAAAATGAGACAGTCGCTCCCGAAGTGAACGTGTATTTGGCGTGAGTTATTTTCAAGTTTTTTTCATTTGTGCCGTCATTATTTATCTAACCATTTATTATAGTTTATCTAATTGCGTATTTGATTGTTTGTCGATTTACCTTTTATTTTTTTAGCCTCCTTCAAGACAGCACAATTGCGTACATTAATCCGCCATAAAAGTAATTCCTCGGGCTGCGCCAACTTTTATCGGCGAGATTCACATAACTGCCACGCGAATCTTCACGTATAATGCATATACGCTCACGCATAAAATTGAAAGTCCTTCTACCGAGGGGCGTGCGAGTAGTAGCCCCCCCCCCCCCCCTCCTCCTAAAGTAGCACATACTTCCAGATGTGTATTGGTCAATGCTTAACTCGGGATTTCAAAGGCGAAATCCTTAGATGTTAATGTTTGTGGAGCGCGTGGGGTACGCAAAGTCGTTGTGAGGTCACATAATGGCACAGGAAATCAGAGCGCGCGCCGGAAATGGGAAACAGCAACTCTGGAGGAGGACACACCACTGCCTCACGTGCAATACCAGCCGCCCTGAGAGGCGAAGTTGCCACTGGGGAGAGCGGGAGGCTTCTGGTGATGGCGAGAGAGCGGAACGAGCTTCACCAGAAAGGGCTGGTGTAGGGCTCTACCCCAAAGTTAGACCAAAAGTTCAACAGAAGGGCAACTATAGGTTTTTCGCCTTAACATCATTAGAAAGTCTTACGCATCTCCCGTAACATTGCTTTTTTTTTTCATTTTTCGTGAGTCCCAAACTCGCACTGTATTACATACTCACAGAGCAGCATACACTCCTAGTGGTGTATTGGCTCATACAACCGCGATTTACAGCATCTTGCGAGCCTCAAGGCTCACGCAATGGGACCATACTCACTGAGGCTGGAGCCAAAAACCAACGCCACTGACTGCGGATATCGCCCATTTTGAAGGTCTTCACCACTCCTGGAAAAGCAAAAGCAGACATGGCGGTGGCGGGGAGCGCGACAACGGGCGGCGCTGCGAAGTGCGTCTCCGTGACGTCGGCTTAGGGATTCTCGCATTTGTCGTCTGCTTCACCCGAGCTCTCTCTCCCTGCTGTTTCATTGCGCACAGCTGATGTTTGATGCTTGTCCGCACCATATTTTGCATGTGCGTAACTTATTATCACAATAAAAAAACATCAAAAACGCATACCCTAGCTAAACGTGTGATTTAAAGTATAGTTTTGGATACCGCTCCGGAAGAAATATTGCCGGCGTCGCCCCATTCTTTGCGAAGCCAGTCGTGTGCGGAGCAGGAAGAGTAGGAGCTAGGCGTCAGCTTCTCAATTCAGCAATCTTTCGAACAAAGGGAACGGCCAGCAGCTAATAACCGACAACAGCGGAAATTCAAGGCCAAAACAACTTCCAGGCCTTCGGGGCTGTCGGCTTTGGCAGATTGATTGATTGTATACGTTTTAACCCGCCGACGCAACGCAGGCGATGAGGCGCACCGTAGTGGTGGGATCCGGATTAATTTTCACCGCCTGGGGATCTTTAATGTGCGGTGAAATCTCGTACACACGGGCGTTTTTGCTTTTCGTCTCCGTCAGAAAAGCAGCCACCGCGGCCGGGAATTGAACCCATGTCCTCGTGCGGCCTTGGCAGAAGGCATTACGATTCCCGGCAATCGTATGCAAGGTAAAACAGTTTTTTGCAACCTTGCCGAACGCTCGAGTGTATTGCATCACATCACTTTACGTTTTCATGGTACAAAAGTATGCCGACAGGCAATATATGGGCCGCAAAAAATGTAAGTTGAGTTCCAAATAACCTACTGCGTGTAGAGGCGCATGATGGTTTTATACCAGGCTTCTAAACAGTGTGAAGGCTTTGAGCAAAACGAGTCACGTGTACGGTAAAAATACAGTAACACTATGTTTGTTCCCACCTGGGGGGATATTTCGGTACATTTCCGACAGCCGTATCTTCCCAATATTGAAATAAGCGTCATAGTGAAACTGCACTCAGGATGAGGTGGAGGGGAAAACTTTATTTAACAGTAAAACCAAGCTGATTAGTGGGCGGGATCCTCAGTCTAGGTCAAGAGGGTAAGAGTAATTTTCTTCAATTCATAGAACACCAACCCAGGTATGCCAGAATTTGTTCTTTACGCCTGCAGGGCTGGAAAGCAATAAAGAGCTGCTTGGACATATTCATCGGTTTCGATTCTTGTTATAGTGGAAAGCGGCATGTACACCATTTATTGCGTTCGTTAGCGAGTAAATCAAGTCTTCAACATTGTAATCATGCCATAACTGTTCTGGTTGAGAGTCTGTTTGGTGATATAACGATGGTTACGATAGAAATTCGGGTCACAAAATCCGCCTTAGGGCACTCTGGACAACGTTGTCTGCTCCGTTTCGCGGTGGCGTAGCACAAACCTTCTCATTACATTTACATGTGAACAAACAGCGCACACTGAGTATACGCACCTTGTTGCACGCAGCCATAACGAAAGCCAATTGGTGAAGAAGGTACTGTATGCCTTACAGCCCGAAGAAAATATCCACACGAACTTTCTCAGCCTTCCAAACATCCCCAAACCTCATAAAAAGATGTTTGTGACTGTGCAGAAAAATTAATGCGCTGGGCACAGAAAAACATATTCATCTGACACAAGTCAACAACAGAGAAAGAAATAGAAGACAGCCGCTTTATTTCCTGCTCTGCGATGGGCGTGTAGGGGCCCGCTGCTTGGTGCGTAGCATTAAACTGTTGAGTCCTCATAAGAGCATCTCAAAAATACTGTAGGGAAGCCTATGCATATTGAATACTTATCGAGCTCTGAGCACTGAACCTCGAAAATAAGCTAGATAAGACGAGTTAGACACGATCATCCAACCGATGCTTTGAAGAAAGTTTTTCTCTCTCTCTCCTCGTGTGTTGCAAACTTGTGCGGGATGCAGCCTGAAATTATTCAGGGGTGTCGGAAGCTGGCAAAAATAACTGATTTACTGAAAATAGCACCAAAGCATTAAAGCGGGCGATTTCGAGCACAGGCACTGCCACCCCTCAGAAGAGGAGTGTAGCAGACGACAGCGGCACGTCGGAGACAGGGGGCGCCACTCCAACATTTTACCTCTATTAAAGCGAAGCTTTCTATGCCTTACTGATGGCGTCCGGCGCACGGCAGAACTCACTACAGAAAAGCAAACTTTACGCAAGCGCCTAAAAAAAAAAAAAAACGCTTCCCGTGGTCTGAATTGAACCTGGGTCCCTAGCGTTATGAAGCTGACATATATCTAATTGCAATTCGGATTTTGTATGAGCAGTTAGGACTTTAGGGCGAACGCTTCTATGTCTCACCGATGGCGGCCCCGTACGAAAGCCAACTTCTCTGACGACGATGATGAGCATGGGTGAAGTTAAGATGGTTGAAACGCGAAGGCTTCTCTGGTCGAAAACCAATCTCTTCGAAGACCAAATTCAAAGTCCAAAATCCAATTATATCACGCCAAAAACGCACTCCAGGAAAGCCAACAGACACAATGAGTTTATACAAAGGCACATCAAGCACAGGCCCACAGTCAACACTTTATCTCTGGCCAGCCCTCCGTGTGGGTACGTCCAATGGCATCATCGTCTTTAAAGTACAAACTCAGACGGCGACAACAAATGAACCCCTCCCGAGATTGGACTTTGATTCCACTCGGTTTGTGGCGGAAGGAAGCTTCGCGTTTCAATTATCTTTGTCGTTAAACAAAAAAGGGGCCTTGATATTTTGTAATTCCAGCGCACGAAAAAAAGTTAACATCCTTTCCTAAGAAAGTTGAGAGAAGCGCGAGAGCTTTCTGACACCAAATGTGAGTCCAATCGATCTTCAAGCCTTCAAAGCCCCAAGTGGCAAACGAAGAACGACCGATGCGATGATTTTTGGCGCACCCACCGCAGCGGCTCAGTGGCTAAGGCGTTGCGCTGCTGAGCACGAGGGCGCGGGTTCGATTCCCGGCCGCGGCGGCCGATATTCTGATGGAGGCGAAAATCAAAAACGTCCGTTCGTACGAGATTCCGGCGCACGTTAAAGATCCCCAGGTGCTCCAAATTAATCCGGAGTCATCCACTACGGCGCGCCTCATCGCCTGCGTTGCGTCGGCGCGTTAAACCCAATCAATCAATTTTTCGCGCACGTGGTTTATGAGATGATGGAATACCATTCTACTCCTTCATGCGTATTGTCTTGTTTGGAACCGTTCCCTTTTCGAGATTTTCAAGTAACCGTTTTGACAAAATTATTTCACGCATGCGCCGTCTATCCAAAGATCTTAACAGAGGTTTTCAGTCGACGAACCTATGGGAAAATGCGTTAGTTTTATTATAGGACACCATCGGTCCCACGAAGAAAGCTTTAACCTAAAAAGACAAAACAAAACACGGGCAGACAAGGCGAGGATAAGCGCTAGCGCTAATCCTCGTATTGATTGTGCGTGTGTTTTGGTCGTGTGTTGGAATTACAGATACATAATGCCAACCCCGAACCCAAGCCTTCTTTGTGTGTTGACGTTGCGAAACAGGACAAAACCATATCGTGCTGTTTAACTACTATATGTCAGAAAAGATTGCAGTTGCCGCAGTAATGTGTGGGCTCATTCATTTTAAATATCCAAGCTTCGTCTAATTTCAATCAGTGATTCGGTGTTATCATCATT
>JABSTR010001753.1:0-57764 GCA_013339765.2 Haemaphysalis longicornis | reverse complement strand
GAAGAGAAAGCGGTCGTAATAACAAGGCATCTCTCAAAATTGCCCCACGACGGGGAACGTACGTGGCGTAGGCTGCAGGTTCGGACATTACGGAAGACTGGACAATCGCGCTTTCAAAAAGAAGGGAAAAGTATACAATAAGGTATTGACTGGATGGGGAGACTGGTTCGGACGGATCAATACAGGCATGAACGAAGATTGTATTTTGGGTGGGGCCCCCGCGGATGGAAAGAATAGATACACTGCATATAAGATCATTGCACAGTGAGCTAGCAGCCGAACAGGAACTAGGAAGGGTTCATAGATCACTAAGGGGTTAACGTTTCTAAGTGTTGGGGACAACGCGTCCTCCTTCCCAAGGACAAATCGCATTGTTGAGCCGCCATAGGGTAATAATGCTGCTGTATTTGGGGAGTTTCTGCGAATTCTGATGGCAAACTCAAGAGTGAGATTAATGAACGTGATAAAAATTATGAGGTCGCCTTTTCCAATCGAGGGATAAGCATATGGGACATCTTGAAGGTAGCGCACTTACACACGGACACTAGCGAAATAAACGAAAAACCACAGCGCTATGCAACCAGTAGTTTTCGGTCGGTTGATACGTCAGTTGGTAAGAAAGTCGCCTAAATTCTTGTTACGCCGGTAGACAACGCGTGGTGGTTCGGGGAACACGTTTTTTAGTGTTCACTTTGAATTAGGGGATTGTGATGTTTTCTTAGTGCGGTTGACTCTTGGAGCGGAAGCTGAGTGGGTTAAAACGAAGTTTGTTTCCGGGTTAACGTGCGGGGCTTTTTTGTTAAAGATTTTCTTACGGTCTAATTGGTTGGCTCGCACAATAGTGTCGTCGATAACTTGTTCCGGGTATTTTTTGTTAAGGAGGGCGGTCTTAAGTTCTCGACAGTTTGAGTAAATGTCGGCTTGGTTTGTGCAAATTCTCCTAAAACGGTGGCCTGACTGTAAGGTATTGCTGTCTTGCAGCGTCTGACATGGCTACTTTGGAAGTGCAAACACTACCGCGTGTCTGTCGGTTTTCTATACGGTTTAGTTTGAAGCCGACCTTGGGAAGTAGTACCGGTAACGCCCAGAAGTTTACACTGTGTTTCGGATAGGAATGAGCAAGGGAAATACTAGTACGGGCTAGGTTAAATGCCCCAATGAAGGCGAGGAGCTCCACATCGCCGTCCTGCCAGATCATAAATATGTCATGAATATACGTATTACAGTACTGTGGCTTTAAATTTTGAGTGTCAAGAAAGCTTGATTCGAGGTGAGCCATAAAGATATTGGCGTAGTTTTGGTCCAATTCGTGTTCCCATTGACGTTCCGCTGACTTGCCCTTAATGAACCACGTCACACTCAAAATTGTTAAGTTCAAAAATAAGCCTAACAAAAGTTTGGAGAGTAGAAAAATCGATAGGTTTGTCGCACGATTTACTGCTCATACGCAGGCGATCATCAGCCCAACTTTAGTGCATATTCAACCATTAATATAACCACTAGCATTTTCACGGCGGAGGTATGCAATTTGTTTTGTACTTAAAATTGCTGAACATAATTTTTCAAAGCGAATCAAGGAGACATTATCTGAATGCAGCACGTTATTATTCGTCGAAAAGCCTTCAAGGAAATACATCATGCACATCGTTTTCAATAATAATACGTCGGCATATGCCCTATATCTCGAAAAACTGTATGCTTTGTTCCAGGTCACTCTGTTCACGCCAGGAACAATGTTACTTGCCGACAAAAAAAAACTCAGCTTCGCTACTCAGTTGTCATGAGAAAAGTACACTGCACCCACCTCGAGCCCCCAGTCACAGAAGAATCTCAAAAGACGAGGCAAGCCACCTGCAGTCGACACTCAGAAAACACCTAGAAATTATCAAACCCCTCGGTGGACGATACAACCGCAGATACACCCAACAGATACACGGAAGACGTCTTACCTGGTCTACGGGTAGGACACTCCTACAACATACTCGTATCTGCTACGGGCTCTTCCAACCCCGCTGTAACCTCTCGGTAACATTATTTCTTCTTAAGATCATGTTAAAGTTTCTAAGTGAGATGGAATTTTACCACGGAGGTGTTGTACACGCTTTAAGTTAGCAGTTGCTTAAACGATAACAAGAAAATGGCGAGCACTCGTAGCGCGTGCCTCGCTACGACCCACAAGTACCTGGCTCGCGCAATGGCTTTAGCAAGAAAAATACTCCAGCATTGTCGTCAAGTGCTACCGCGAATGTAAAGAAAGCTTAACTGCTAATAATTGTAAAGATGAAACGACACCCTGCTTAGGCGAGGTCTAAAGGGCACAGTACTAAAGTGTGCATTTTGAAAACATTACGAGTGACAGCCCTAGAAGAACCGAGATGTATTCGTTCGTTTCACGGCCTATCAAAAAGTATCCGTAAATTTATCATATAAAACAAGAACAACCTGCCGGGTTCTCAGACTTAAAAGTACACTTTATTGTGTGAATTGTCATAACCATCACCATCAACTGCCCACTAGCTACACTGCCGTACGAAGGCTTCTCCAATGGTCATCCAAACACTCCCGTCCCGTGCCACCCGAGCCCGTTTTTTACTTCTATATTATATATTTTTTCCCTCATTCGAGTAATTGGCCTTTCTGTTTGGTAGACTCGTGTGTCGTTGTCCATTTAAAATACCTTCATTAATATTATAACATGTAAATTTTTTGCGGGTAAATTTGTTAACGGCATCATGGCAGGTGCTACCATTTTTTTCCCCTGAAGTGAGTACGCTTAAATAGACTTGTTACGGGGATTGGTGTCAGTTAGAACAAGAGAAAAAAAAGAAGAGAGAGAGAGAATACAATATGCGCGCCAAGCTCACTGCTTCGTCTGTACCACTTTCTTCGTGTTTCTTACTTCCAATTTTCAATAAATGGTGTTCGTTGTTACCTTTTTTCTTTCTTTCTCGAATCTCCTTACTTTTATTTCTCTACTCATCTACTGCTAATCCATCCCAATAATTAAAATGTTTTTCTTTCCCTTCAAAAATTACCTAATTTCTTTCGGTAAGGCGCCCACTTCCTGGCCAATCCCCCTGAATGGGTACGCGCCATTGACTGGAACCACCACCACCACCACGTTTAATAGAGCAAACGGTGGTGGTTCAGCCGCCACTCGGTGGGGTGGGTTCGCCTCAGTCCAGATACCCTTGGGCCTTGTTCCTGAGTTTTTGCAGCCGCCCTACTCCATAGGGGCCATTTCACGTGCAACCCGGGTGAACTCCCCAAGCGTTGTAGTCCCACACAAGGGCAGAGCGCCAGGCCGGAGAGTCGCTTGTACCTATTTTACCGGTAGGTGCCCGGCGCCACCAAGGCACACGAATGCACATGGTGCCTTCCACAGCCACGGTAGACGTTCAACTCGCTACAGCCTGTGGCAGCACATGCCACCAGACCCATTAACCCCGGGCAATGCGGCAACGTGGTATGATGCCCGAGGTCCCCGCCAGATAAACAAGAGTCAGGTGTGCTTTGCAAGGGTAAAGGCAGCTTTCCAGACGTGAATTCCTCTTTCAAGGGTGCACACTCGACCGTGGACGCCTGTACCCCTTAAAGGGACACTGAAGGGAATTTGTCAAGCTCCCGGTTTTGCTTGCACTGCGTAGACTGGCTCAAATTACACACTTTTCATTATTTATCCGGTTGATAAGTCGTTAAATAGATTATAAAGCGGGAAAGAAGGAAAAACTACCATGCGCGGACTGTGGCGGCCGCACCGACTAAAGGCTGTGACGTCGAGAGGAGGTGGCAGCGTGATTGGACGATGTCCAAGGTTAGCATTCAAACAAGTTTCGGTTTCGGTTCTGCAAAACAGCATGCTTGACATTCGACGGCATCGTTTGAATGGGCATTCTCTATGTTTCAGTAATCGCCGTACCGCGCATCTGCCGTGTTGTCGGCTGCCGAATGCCTAAGATAAACCTCTCCAGACGGCTTGGAATCGTAGAAACGACTAGCCGACGCCTACGCAGTGGATGAACGCCCTCCGCGTCACCGCAGATGCTCACATGCCACGCGCTTTTCCCGCATTATCGGAGCTTGCCTCATTCATGCCTGTGTCGTAAAAAGCGTGTTCGCACCAGGCCAAGGGTGTACTGATTCAGTCCTGTGCCCACTGCTCGTCAACAGTCGGTGCTTGTGGCAACAGCACGCCAACGAGAACTCGCTAGCGCGTCATTGTCAGTCTGCGTGTGTTCTGCGAACTCGCTCGTGGAGCAGTGAACGTTTTGGCCCAAAAAGATTCCCCGCATTTCTCCGAGGGGAAGAATGTGAAAGTGCGAATGCACGAGTTGAATTTGCGCGGTTCGGTAATGTTGGTGAAAGAGAGATCACACACACACACACAACTACAAAGAAAGAAAGATGCAATTATTCACAGACACCTATTTGTGTTGTCGTTGTACTTGATTGCTAGAGCGGATCTCAGCTTTGAAATTTCGTGTCAGTACTCCTTTAAGCGGGTGCATTAGCCCTTCTCACGCCGATTCCTGGCCAATCCCCCACGTGGGTATGTGCCATGTCAGCGGCCAGGCAGCGCGCGCCCATCTCCCCCGGTTGCTAAGAAAGACGAGGAGCGCGCGCACCCGCGGCTGTTGCTATGCGGACTACGGTGGCGGACGATTCAGGCTCGCTTAAGAAGTGCATTCGCACTTAAAATGTGAACTCAGTTTAAAAAAGTTCGGCCGCAAACGAAAAAATGAACTTACAAAAAAAAAGCATGTACCCTCGGGGATTCGAACTTGCGACTAGCCAAACAATAATCCAAGGGCCTCAGACCACTCGGCCACGAGCTTTTTTTTTTTTATTAAACACTCGGCCACGAGTCGGCGCTTCCAGACTGGATATATAAAGTATATAATGTATAACCAGTTTACACTTTTATGTAGTTTTAGCATTTCAACTACTTTATGTGACTATTTGTTGTATAGCGCTCGTCCAGTAAGCATCCCCCAAACTTCCACAATATTTAACGTCTAGCAATTGCATTTCTTTGACGAAAAAGCGTTCGCAAATGTGCGGTCGTGCTGCTCACCGCGGTGCTTGTTCACCCAGCGCGAAAAAGTGCTTTCTGCTCCCAAGTTTTGCACTGTACGGTAAAAGAATCAGTTGCTTTTATTTCCTTAGCACCTAACTTGACTTCGCTGACTCTTCTCCCGCCTTCAAGTGGCCTTAGATTTTCCTACGAGCGAAAAGTCAGCAAATCGTCGCATGTGCACTTTTGCAGCGCTTGCGTGGAGCGACCCGGACTCGGAGCTTGATACAGTGTACAAACTAACAAAGTAAAGAACAGCACATTCTTCCATTCACAAACGTGTTGTGGCTTAGTTTCAACTGAGCGAGTGAATCCGCCTCTTTCATTGCGGTGTGCTGCCACCTAGCGTGCCTAGCGGAAGTTGAAGCGGCAGGGTTCGCCGGCGTTTCCTCCGGCTGCGTCCTCGTTGTATGCACGGCAATCTTACATTACGGCGAGGAGCAGCCGAAGTTTTTCTTCTGTGTTGGTGTTATAACTCCTTAAGATGACAGCCCTTGGTAATCACATAATACCAGGCGGCTTCTTATCACTGAATGAGGGCTGGCAGAGAAATCTCGGACAGATCCATGTGCCGTCCGAGCAGTAGAGCGAGCAGTACTTAGAGTCGTCTGGCATGAACTGCGATCGCCAGCTCAACAAAGGCCGGCAGTTCGCACACGGCCATTAAGCGCTGGACTCATGTACGATTGGTACACGTGATTCGCATGCGACTGATCGTTACGAATGTCACCACGACTAGTCGTACACGTGAATTTGAGATACATGGCCCGATGCGCGCATGAGATGCGTCGTAGGCTTCGCTCCGCATACTGCTTTTGCTCCATGGTCAACTACGACGATCGCTGAGCTGAATTTGTAGATTCTGCGCATTTGTTCGCAAAAAATGGATAAAGCAAGCAATCGTGAACCGTTTTCTGCCTTCGGAAACAGTCAGCGCACACGCTGGCCGCGCCTGCCAGCTGGGCACACTCAGCGGCTCGAACCGGCGCAGACCACGTTAGCAACCGCGCTTGTCGCTGCTCTTCTGAATCAATCTGATCGCCAAAAAGAAGTTCCACATGCGAGAGAAGTAGGTGTTTGTGTGGTGAAAAATTGTACTAGGGATTGTTGTCAGGGCTTATTTTAAAAGCGGCGATCAGATATCTGCGTGCGATGCAGCCTACGCTGACTGGTCACCGTGCCCGAGAGATGGCGATACCTGCGCGGAAGCATCGAATCAGGCTACGCAGATGCCTTGGTCACCGATCGCTCAACCGGCAGTTATAGCTTAAATAAAGTTCCACATCCGAGAAAGGGGATGATAGTGTGGTCAAATGTTGTGTTACGGATTGTCATTCGCAGTTTCACATCCAAAACATTGTAGATCACAGAGGATTATTCTGGGCTAGTTAGGGCGAAACAGTCTGCTTATCTGAATGTGATAGCCCGTGCGGCATAAAAGTAATGAATGTAAGACGCGCTTCGTTTGGAACGCAGATAACACAGCCGGGCGTGTCCCGGCAGTAAAAACAAACAATAAATAAACAAACCCATACATGGTTCGCGGCATTACCCCCCTCTAAGAGTGCATTGACCCGATGCTAAAAAAAACACAGTCCGAACGAACAACAAAAAAGTCCGTCATCTTGCATAGTAAGGTTTCAAGCGAACCACGTGGACGACTTCGGGCCGCGTGCGTCGTCGTGATGTTCCGGAATCACCATCGGGGATCACCTCATAGGTAAGTTCGCCGACACGTCGTAGAATCTGGTAAGGTCTGAAATACCGCCGCAGAAGCTTCTCACTTAGTCCGCGTCGTCGGATGGGAGTCCAAACCCACACACGATCCCCAGGGTGGTACTCGGCGTCTCGGCGTCGGAGGTTGTAGCGCCCGGCATCCACCAGCTGCTGGTCCGTTGTACGAACTCGAGCCAGCTGGCGGGCCTCCTCCGCACGCTAAAGGTATCCTTGAACGTCGGCGTTGAGGTCGTCGTCTTCTACATGCGGAAGCATGGCGTCGAGCATCGTAGTCGGCCGTCTTCCGTAGACAAGCTCGAACGGTGTCATCTGCGTAGTTTCCTGGGTCGCCGTGTTGTACGCAAACGTGACATACGGGAGGACTTCATCCCAAGTCTTATATTCAGCGTCGACGTACATAGACAGCATATCCGCGATCGTCTTGTTCAGACGTTCCGTATGTCCGTTCGTTTGAGGGTGGTACGCCGTCGTTCTTCGGTGATCCGTGTTGCTGTAGCGTAATAATCCCTGCATAAGATCCGCAGTGAAGGCCGTCCCGCGGTCCGTGATTAGGATTTCAGGGGCTCCATGTCGCATCACAATTTGGTTAATAAAGAACTTTGCGACTTCTTGAGCAGTCCCCCACGGAAGAGCGGCCGTCTCTGCATAGCGCGTCATCTAGTCAGTCGCTACGACAATCCACTTGTTCTCGGATCGTGAAGTAGGAAACGGGCCCAGAAGATCCATTCCAATCTGTTGGAAGGGCCTCGATGGGACGGCGATTGGCTGCAAAGTCCGGCGGGTCTCATCGGCGGCGTTTTTCGTCGCTGGCAGTCACGGCAGCTGCGGACGTAGTGGGTAACGTCAGAGGTAAGACGGGGCCAGTAGTACCGTGCCTTGATTTTTCCAATAGTGCGAGCTGTGCCGAGATGTCCGGAAAACAGGTCGTCGTGGCAGGCTTCCAAACTTTTGTCACGAAGGTATTCTCAGATCACAAGAAGATAATTTGCACTCGTTCCGGGGCTGAAATTCTTCACGAGGACAGAGTTTCGCAGGCTGAAGGCTGGTAAGTTGCGTTTGAAGGTTCTACGAATGGTGACGTTGCATCCCTCAAGGTAGTCGATTATTACGCGTAAGTCGGGGTCGGCACGCTGCTGGGCGGCTAGGTCGCTCTCCGTCACGATTCCGAAGAACGCGCTGTCTTCATCGGAGTCTTGTGGTGGTGAATCGACGGGGGCGCGGGACAGGTAGTCGGCGTCGGAGTGTTTCCTGCCATATTTATAGACGACTGTAACGTCGAATTCCTGCAGGCGCAAGCTCCGCCGCACAAGACGGCCAGAGGGGTTCTTCAAATTGGCTAGCCAACACAGCGCATGGTGGTCTGTCACGACCTTGAATGGTCTTCCATACACGTATGGGCGAAATTTTGAAATCGCCCATATAATAGCCAGGCACTCTGTCTCAGAGGCAGAGTAGTTTTTCTCCTCCTTCGATAGACCACGGCTGGCATAGGCGATGACCTTTTCGCAAGCGCTTTGCTTTTGGACGAGCACAGCACCCAAGCCTATATCACTGGCGTCCGTGTGCATTTCCGTTTCGGGGTTTTCGTCGAAATGAGTGAGCACAGGCGGGCTTTGCAGGCGTTTTTGCAGGTCGCAGAATGCTTTTTCTTGGTCATTTTTCCAGCTGAAAGGGGTTCTATCTTTTGTCAAGCGCGTGAGTGGCTCTGCAATGCGTGCAAAGTTTGCGACGAAGCGCCGGCAGTATGCGCACAGTCCGAGAAATCTTCGCACGCCCTTCTTGTCTTTTGGCCTCGGGAAGTTCGCAATGGCTGAAGTTTTTCCCGGGTCAGGTAGGACTCCTGCGGCGTTGACGACGTGACCCAAGAACTTGAGTTCCTCGTACGCGAAACGGCACTTTTCAGGCTTCAGCCTTAACCCCGACGTACGAATGGCCTCAAGTACAGACTCCAACTTTGCGAGGTGTTCGTCGAAAGTTCGGGCGAATACCACAACGTCGTCGAGGTATGCGAGGCAAGTGTACCACTTCAGGCCGGCTAGCACAGTGTCCGTGACTCTTTGGAACGTTGCTGGCGCCGTGCACAGCCCAAAAGGCATCACCTTGAACTCGTATAGGCCATCCGGGGTTATAAATGCAGTCTTATCTCGGTCTCGCTCGTCCACTTCAATTTGCCAGTAGCCGGTATTCAGATCCATCGATGAGAAGTACTTCGCATGGCAGAGGTGGTCGAGGGCGTCGTCGATTCGTGGCAGGGGGTACACGTCCTTTTTTGGTGGTTTTGTTCAATCGCCGGTAATCAACGCAGAACCTTAATGTGCCGTCTTTTTTCTTCACGAGTACGACCGGCGCAGCCCAGGGGCTTTTCGATGGCTGTATAATGTCGTCGCTGAGCATGCCGTCGACTTGAGTCCGGATGGCTTCCCTCTCGTGTGCAGAGACGCGGTACGGTGATTGTAGGGTAGGTCGGGCTCGATCTTCGGTTATTATTCGGTGTTTCGCTAGAGGTGTCTGACGTAGTTTTGAGTTCGATGAAAAACACTCGCTGTAGCAACGCAGCAAAGACAATAATTTGTTCCGTTGTTCTTTGGGTAGCGCCGGATTCACGTCGAAGGGCTGTGGAAGCTTGAAGGTGTCTTCGGGTGTGCGTTCAAAGTCGGCGACCGCGATCACGTCACTTGCTTCTTGCGTTTCTTCGAGGAACGCAATGTCAGCGCCCTGTTTAGATGCTGGTACTCCTCGGTGAAAGTAGTGACCAAAACGTGGGATTTGCATTGTTTAAAGCGCGCAATGCCTCTTGCGACGGAGACACCGCGGTTGAGAAGCAACCTTTGGTCACTCTCTTCGACAGCGTCGATGTCAGGAGCAACATCCTCACAGTAGACGGCGATCATCAAGCTTGCGCGGGGTGGCAGGGTGACGTGATCGTCGGCGATCCTTACAGTAGCACGGTGGTCGGGGTTGGGTGGCGGCGTCGTGGAGTGATCACAGGAAAAAGTTATCGACTTGGTCTGCAGATCAATTATTGCGCCGTTGTCCGTCAAAAAGTCTATTCCGAGAATTAGGTCACGGGAGCAGTTAGGTAAAATGACGAACGCCGCAGGGTAAGTAGTGCCGTCTATGGTGACGCGTGATGTGCACGTTTCACTTGGCGTTAACGAGATGGCCTCCTGCTGTGCGTATGTGCGGACCGTCCCATCTTGTCGTAACTTTCTTCAGTTTAGACGCGAATGACCCGCTCATCACCGAGTAGTCGGCTGCCGTGTCGATGAGGGCGACTACGTCAAAGCCGTCGATGGACAATGGACGTCAGACGCTGCCTTCCTCGTGTTCCGGATTCGTCGGGGCGTCGCATCTGGGCTTGTGCGTGTAGACGGCCGGGCACTGCGCGTCGTCGTTGTCGTCGTCTTATCAGCGGCAGTCTCGGTCATGTCGGGTACGCGTCGCGCCGTGTAGTTGTCGTCGTGGTAGGGAGTCTCATCAAGGTCCTGTCGGCTGGTCGGGATGAGGGCATGTCGTGAATCACGGTGTTCGGTGCGTCCTTGCGTCGTTGGAGGGTTTTCGTTTTTCCGCCGTTGTGCAACTTCACCTCCAGAAGTTGCTGCTTTTTTTTCCCCCGCGTGGGCTGGGGGACCTTCCACGTGCGAACTCAGCATTGCTACGGCGGTTCGGCGACTGGTATGGGTAGGGCTACGGCGAACGGTTGAAACGGGAGGGTCCACGGCTGGTGTTAGAAAGGTATTCGTCGATTTCAGATGGGCGCTGGCCGGGTAGGGGGCGTGGTGCGTCGACGGAGAAACCTCCCAAACCGAGCCTCTTGTAGGGGCAGAGACGTTAGACGTGGTTGGCCTCTCTGCAGTGGTAGCCCAGCGGACGATTGTCGGGCGTTCGCCAGACGTCGGTCTTCCTTGGGGGGGGGGGGGGGGGGGGGGTTTTTTTTTGCACCCGTTTTGGTCGGGCCGGCGACTGGGGACGACGGTACGGAGCCCGCGACGATAGGGCGCAGGTGGGAGAGGGCGATGGACAGCAGCCGCGTAGGCCATGGATTGCGGCTTGCGAGGTGCTTCTGGCGTCGTTGAAGTTCCCAGCGCTTGCTGCACTTCTTCTCTAATGACGTCGGTAAGGGAAGAGACTTGTGGTTGTGGCGGCGTTGGGAGCAGTTTCCGCAGTTCCTCTCTCACTATTTTGCGAATAGCCTCGCGTAGGCTATCTGCGGGATTGCGCATGCTCTCGACGCCATTCGTATTGGCCGTGCCAATAAAGCTGCGGTCATACTGCTTAGCGCGCATTTCCAGGGCTTTCTGAATGGTGCTGGCTTCGGTCACGAATTCAGCGACGTTTTTGGGCGGGTTGCGGACAAGTCCAGCAAACAGTTCCTCCTTCACTCCGCGCATTAAGAAGCGCAACTTCTTTTGTTCCATCATTTCGGGGACCGCGAGGCGAAATAGCTGCTTCATCTCCTCAACGAAGATCACGACTCCTTCGTTGGGGTGTTGCGTGCGCGTTTCAAACAAAAGGGTGGCTCTTTCTTTCCGCACGGCGGTAGTGAAGGTCTTAGTGAACTCGCTTTTGAACTGAGCCCAGTTTGTCAAGGAGCTCTCGTGATTCTCGAATTAAGTGCGAGCCGAATCTTCCAAGTAAAAGAAAACGTGCCGGAACGTTTCTGCGTCGTGCCACCTGTTGAATTTCCGGACGCGCTCCAGTTTCTCCAACCATTCATCTGGGTCTTCTGCGGGGGCTCCTCGGAATGATGGCGGTTCCCGTGGCTGCTGGAGAACGACGGGAGGATTGGCTTGGTTGACCATGGTGCTGGTGGCGACGTCGTTCTTCTTCGCTTTCTCCGGTAGTAGGCCGAACTCAGCTGGTAAATCTTGCTGGCGGGGGTAGGATCTTGTTGGGCTGTCTTGGCGGCCTCCAGAGATTCAAGTGGGCATGAAGGGTGCGTACTCAGCACCTGCACCAGATGTCACGAAGCCAAGGACGACGCAGTTGTCTTGAATTAGAAACAAGTTTATTGGAGCGAACTTGTGCTCCCCTAACAACTCAAAAGAATACAAAGGCGGCGAAGCAGCGGTCAACAAAGTGACTAGCACAAGCGAGTGTGGTCGAATGAATGCCGTGGCGTCTGCTCTGCAGGCTTTTATCTTTCGGCGCAAGTCTTTCTGGAACCGTCGATTCACATCCAGAACATTGTAGATCACAGAGGATTATTCTGGGCTAGTTAGGGCGAAACAGTCTGCTTATCTGAATGTGATAGCCCATGCGGCATAAAAGTAAAGAATGTAAGACGCGCTTCGTTTGGAACGCATATAACACAGCCGGGCGTGGCCCGGCAGTAAAAACAAACAATAAATAAACAAACCCATACATGGTTCGCGGCAATATATACAAACCCGCCATTATTGAGGTATGACAGCCAGAGAGACGCTTACACAAGTTTTTTTCTGTTGCCGGAGAAAATAGGGATGTCGGCTATTTACACCTGCAACCCTGTGCGCTTTTTCCAAATGAAATTATCCAGTTTGTTCCAAGTCCTATTTTCAGAGTATATTAGCCCAGGTGTCTACACAATTTTCTTAGTATCTTTTGTATGGGGTCCCAATATAAAGCTTTTCGGTATATCATTGAGCTTTCCCGAGAATAAAAAATGCACGTTGCGTTTCTCTCGTTTAATTATATGCCAATAAGTTTAAACCAAATAAAAGCTCATAACACCCTGGCATGAAAAATTTTCAAATGATAGCAATTTTGCCTAACACATCAGATAAAAATGCGACGTGACAGGCAACATTTCCGATCTCTTCCATAACCTGTACAGTTATGGACGTAATATTACAGTCCAGATGCTGTACAGTCCAGATGCTGGAAGTACTATTTTTTTTATTATATATACTATCATCTATATAAGTAAAGCCCTGCCCCAAGGAAAACGCCTTGAGGTAACCCTACCAGTCATTTGAAGAGTGCGGTAGTTAAATTTAATTTCTAGAAGCTCGTTTAAAGATTCCAGATATGGCAGCTCAAGTATCCTGAGGGGTTGCTTGAAAAACATAGCTATTTGGTTTATCAAGTCAGAACTCAGTTTACACTGTCGAATGCTTTGCTAATATCTATATAGGGGCCTATCGTCAGTGAAAATTAACTGTACTAGTTTCTATGATGGGTAACTTGAAAACCACCTTTTTGGTTTATTTAGTGACAACCCTTTCTTTACGCTGTCGGACACTTTGCGAATATTTATATAGGTGCCTGTCATCAATGCATCTTAACTATATCTTTTAACCCTGAGCCCGTCTGTACCAAGAAAGCGGATGTTGCCCAAAAACTTGCCCTAAAACCTTTTGGCGGTTTGTGATCGAACTGTGGTCTTGAGTGTGAAGCTATTCAATACAACCTTTATTATCTTTCTAATGACTAAAACAGAACTGGCCGTAACGATATCAGTCCGTACATGCCTACTTTATTTTCGAAGAACTCTACGGAAACCCGTTCACCCAGCAAATTGCACATTTTTGGGAAATAGCCAGCTTCCAAAGCTCCATTATAAACGTGCATTAAAAAGCAGATATCCGGTAAGGCATATATTTGATTGGTTATTGAATTAGGGCGTCAGTCTATCATTCACATTCTTTTTGTACCCTGGAATTCATCTGTAACTTCTAAAACTTCTGTTCCCACTAAACCTGTAGTATTTACCGTTTTAGGAATATTCTTTAAATTTTTTGTGTAGCGTAAATCAAGGCAGCTCAGTAGTACGGTGACATAGTTGGGAAATATATCCTATAATTGCTTCCCTGTGTGGACATCGCCGTAAGCTACGATTCCTTGTATATGAGTAGCGCCAAATTTTGTATTGATTACTTCGTTTAACTTTTTTTATACGATATAACTTCTGTGGAGGCAGCTGCTGTCAGAGATTCGGTAATAGCGATCATTCTTTGCTCTTTCTATCTCTACTCAGTTTGTTTCGAAAAGGTATAAACCTAGATCAGGTTTATTTATTTATATATTTATTTTTATTTATAATTTTTGTTTGTTGGCTTGTTTATAATTTGTTTGTAAATTATTTGTAGTTTATAATTATTATTCAATGAAATATTTACAAATAATAATTATTTGTTATTCATTCATTCATTCATTTATTTTAATTGCACTGCTAGCCTGGGTGATAGACAAGGGAAGAACCCTAGAAAATATCAAAATGATTAACCTTAATACACGGAATATTAACGGCAACCGCGACATCGTTTCTACCACTTTATGCTCCGCTGCGATTTTTATGCGAAAGTGGTTCCGTTTTCGTTCTGAGGTATTCCCCTCCGTTGTAGCATAGAAAACAAAGTATACTAAATAATATTATGTGGAAATACAGGTCTTACTTCTACTCCGCTCAAACAAATAACCTACACGCCCCAATGTACAATCTCAGCACTTGAGATGGAATCAATCGCTTAGCCGTTGTAACTAATTTTGGGCTCTGCGAAATTTTTCCACTCAAAGGAATGAGTAACTTTGTCTTAGGATTTCGCCCAAAACGACGCACGGAAGAAAGAATAAGCCTGATTAGACTTGACAAGACTATAGCGAGGCAACCCCACGCAAATTTATACGCCGAAATATTTAACGAACTTTTGCATAGGCGCACTCCTTTTGCAAGTCGGCATATTTGGTTGTTTAAAACTTCGGGGCAGCCTTGTTTCAAAATTTATTAGACTTACAAGTACGGTTCCTAATCAATGTTTTATGCATGTTTCTTCCCTGTACAACTGCCAGGTTTCCTAATTATATCACCGGCTGTAACTTTTTATGGTGAATTCCGATGGTGATGAAAGCGATACTTCTTACCACTGGATTTAGAGCGCTGAAATGATCAGCAATGGCTTGAGTTGAGCCCCTCGTGTTTTATTTAGTTTCGAAATGATAATAACCCAAAGTTGCCAAGAGTCACCAATGGCTTATCGCATTGCTGTCAGTCGAAATTACACAATAAATTCGACGTTTAGGTCCAGCCATTGGGTTTAATTGTGGGTGAATATACTGAGGAACATATTGCGGGAATATATTATTTATTTCAACATTTTGCGTGCCATCTCCTTTGAGCTCTTCATGCAGCATGTACCACCACCGAAAACAAGAGTCTATTACCTTCATCATGAAGACTCCTCTCCCTAAACATATCAAACAGGATCCAGCCTCTTGGTGTCTTCCCCTTGCCAGGGCACCCCACGGCCGGCGAAATGACCGCATCTGAAACTATGAAGTGGGGCGAATGAGTTAGAGCTACAGCTTAGGGAAACGCAGCTGTCCGCACGAGATAATGCGGAACGGCAAGCTTTCTCACACAGTCGTAACTTTATCCTAGACGTTTCTTTCTGGCAGACTGAGGGCTTCGGGAATTATTAGCGAATGCCTCAAAACAAAAAAAGTAAAAAAAAATAAATACCTAATAAAAAACCATGGATATGAGCAGAGGCCCGTTAGTGATGATGATGATGGTTGCATTTTAATGGCGCAAGGCCAACTGGGGCAAAGAGCGCGAAAAAAAAAGATGGTTAGCTACCACAGATTAAAAGTCAATACTAAAAGTGAATAGCACCAGAAGTAAAAACAAATAAAGACAATGGGGATGGCTGGTGTAGAGGGCCATGTTTTTGATTATGCATGATACGATATGAGATTCAGAAGTTTAACTTCTGATAAATAATTAAAACACGTTTGACAGTAAACATTGGTTCATCGCCTAAGTAGTGCGATGGGTGCAGTGGGATTTTTTGTCTGTAGATTTCTGGAAAGTGTGTGCGTCGTGTGGTGTGTACTGCCTTGCATGTGATTAGTATGTGAACTACGGATAGGCCCTCTCCACACCTGCCGCAAAGGGGTCTCGATGACCCAGTGAGCAAGTGTGAATGTGTTTCGTAAGTGTGGCCTATCCGTAGCCTCGCTAAGGCTACTTCCGTGTGTCTGTCTTGTTTGTCTGTTACGTATCTACCTAAGTGTGGCTTTATAGTGTAGAGTTTGTTCTGTGTTTGTGTGTCCCATGTTTCCTGCCAAGATTTCCGCAAAGCTGTCCGTACCAGTTGCTTCAGGTCGAGGTAGGGAACACACGGTACATCTATGCTACTGCGGAGAGCAGCCACAGCGGCAACCTGGTCAGCAATTTCGTTCCCCAGAATGCCACTGTGACCTGAAACCCAGCCAAACAATTATTTTTAGTTTTGAGTGATCAGCAAAGGTGAGAGCTTTATTTAGGTGCTGGAGGACAATGTTTTCGTAGTTCTGAGGCTGTTACCACACTTAGAGAGTCTGTAAAGATAATGGAGTGCTCTGTTCTGGTTTGTGTAATGTGTTGTACTGCTAATAAGATACCATGCGCTTCTGCCGTAAAAATGCAGGCCCGTTAGTGTGATGGCAGAACCAGAAGTTCGCTTATCCCTCTCGCCGCTTGGATTTTTGTTCTTCAGGCACCTCTGCTCCTGTTGCTCAGAGGCGCGTGAGCATAAAGCAATTCAGGCGATGGACTGTGGTCGGTGTTCTCTGAACCGTTCAATGAAACCTCAGTGGAGCTAAATGTGGAAATCTACCTTTCGAGTTGAAGCCTGGAAATCACGCTTTTTCGGAGTTGTGGTATTTTTAATTATAAGAAACACTTGTATTTCAGAAATTTGATTAATAAAACACTTTAGCAGTTTATTAAACTTCGAAAACTTTTTCCAAGATTTCTTATATCGTCATAGGGACCGGACTAATGGGTTCTCAAATTTTGGTATGCCCCAGCAGCAATGATGGTCAGTCAGCCGCTGGTAGTGTCGGAGTACGTTCGTAAGTTATAGAACATGAAGAAAACTTACACTAATGCGTAAGCTTTGAAGGTAGCGAAGTTCTACGCAACCTTCAACACCACCACGACGATTAAGGTCAATGATTGCAGCCAATTTGCTTCTTCTTCGCTGCCGCTAGGACGTTTACTCCATCTTTTTTTGCCACAAATGCGGAGAAGAAGCAAATTGAAGACACAGAACGAACCAATTGAACGCTTACAATGAAACTAGGTGCACGCAGGTGCAACGTCGTGTATTATAGCATATGTTCTTTGCCGAGCAGTTGGTGTGAATTCTACCCCATAGTCACAGCCGAGCGAGTAAGAGGATTGACCCTTGAGTAGTCACTCACGGTCGTTGCAGTGTGGGTAAGATGACTGACTAATTCCGTTGATCTACCAGACACAGATTAGAATCCGGTTGGTGCCCGTGACGTCTTTACTTTACACTCAGTTTTGTGAAACGCCCGAATCAACAAATTCCTAAACTGCTTCGCTGTCAATACAGTAACGCTCGCGGCCGTTATCTAGATGCACGAGCCCATTTTGTGCAGAGGGGGAAGAAACCCTGCCTAAATATTATTCACCCATGAAATGTTGTCATTCAACACCACCCTTCCACGATTTTAACATTCACCTACTCCGGTAGTTGATCTGGCTTTTTAAAAGAAGTATTTGTAAAAATTCAACACTTAGCGTTTGCAGCGGGAGAAAATTATGGTTCAAATGAGACAAGTTTTTCTGATTTTCACATAACCATTTGCCGAATATGGACGGCTGATTTCGGCTCTATTTAGGGGCAGGCATTGAATCACGCATTTCTTAACTTTTAGCACCACCGACGTTTATCACAAACGTTGGATTGTATCACAGAAAACAACTAGGCTCAACCATACATTAGCGCTTTGCAAAGAAGCCTTATTCTGTAGTGATTATTTCAGATTTGTTCATCTGCGCAAACAGGGTCTTTGTGTTTTGCCGAGGTGCAGCGCTGGATATTGGTGTGCTAGCTTAGGACACTTTTGATAGAATGGCTGCAACGGAATCAGCGTGCAGAAGCGATACATGTAGGAATATTGGACCAAAGACACCTTACCTTTTAGCGAATGTGTAAGCAATACCAGGCAAGCTTCGAAATTATATTCCGTTATTCTAGGTGTCAAGAGGAACTGATGCTGCTGCAAAGGCGGCATATAGCGTAGCATTGCACAGCGTTATGGCTGTGATTTGCCGAAGAATTCTGCAGAAACATTTAGCAGCTCTACAAGTAGTTTTGGCGCGACACATACTGCGCTCACGTTTCGTCCTCCGTCTCGAAGGAAATGTACACACAATTTTCAACCCAGCCTAACTGAGCTCTGTTTAGCCCTGAACCTAAAAAAGGTATTCAATGTGGTTGCTGGAGCCCCCCCCCCCCCCCTTCAACACATTGTCTTCAACCGGTTGCCACCGTGGCATGCACAATTACAGCTGAGACTTGATCTCCGATTCCCCTGCCGCCTATTTAATTCTCAGTTCACAGGCTACCGCTTTCTCTCTTCCGATGGGTACATTTTACGCCTCTGTACTCCTTCCCACCCTTTTTAACATAGATCCTGCCATGACTTCTCCGCAATTAGCGAAAATGACCGACCTCAAACGCTCTTACGCCGATGACATTACAGTTTAATTAAACTTCGTCAGACCGCTTCATGATAACATTTATTTATTTATTTATTTATGATGCACATCAGCGGCAAAACCATAAAAAAAAATTCCCCGCATTTCCCCGAGGGGAAGAATGTGAAAGTGCGAATGCACGAGTTGAATTTGGGCGGTTCGGTAATGTTCGCGAAAGAGAGATCACACACACACACACACAACTACAAAGAAAGAAAGATGCATTTATTCACAGACACCTATTTGTGTTGTCGTTGTACTTGATTGCTAGAGCGGATCTCAGCTTTGACATTTCGTGTCAGTACTCCTTTAAGCGGGTGAATTAGCCCTTCTCACGCCCGATTCCTGGCCAATCCCCCACGTGGGTATGTGCCATGTCAGCGGCCAGGCAGCGCGCGCCCATCTTTGAAATTTCGTGTCAGTACTCCTTTAAGCGGGTGCATTAGCCCTTCTCACGCCCGATTCTTGGCCAATCCCCCACGTGGTTATGTGCCATGTCAGCGGCCAGGCAGCGCGCGCCCATCTCCCCCCGTTGCTAAGGAAGACGAGGAGCGCGCGCACCCGCAGCTGTTGCTATGCGGTCTACGGCGGCGGACGATTCAGGCTCGCTTAAGAAGTGTATTTCCACTTAAAAATCAATAGGCCCAGCTGTACAACATAGGACCACATACTGCAAACATATGTATTGCCAGTGTGATGGTACATCACCGCAAAGGGGAATTTCCCCGCATTCAACGCTAAAAAGACGAAGCACCCAAGACCAAGGGAGTGCTGCTGAGGTAGAGAGAAGATGAGGCACGAGGCTCGGGCACAGAGCGAGCGAGACCGGACTTGGAACGAGACAAGGCCGAGGGAACGGGGCACGGCATTGTAGACACCTGCGTAAAACGCCTGGTCTACGTCCCACAGCGAGGCAAGGCCGTCGCCAGCCACCGCCATTCTTCCGGGAGGCGTCGCCAACGCCCTACGTGTCATCCAGAGCAAGGAGTAGGCCTGCTCTACCGGCTACCGAGCTCTGCGGTGCCGAACGGCTCGTGAGCGGCCGCGTGGCGGGGTCGAGTCCTTCGACTGACCCGGCTGAGTTTCTTTCCGGCGTCGCAGCCTGTGGTAACGAGTCGAACCCGACTGCACAAACACTGCTACGAGAGCGACGTCGGTGACCCGCATCCCCATACGACTGACCACGAGCGTGTCCCGGACGTTTATACGGGGACGTTCGCGAACCTTTTCGTTGTGGGCATTGGAGCGGACCACTTGGCTTATTCTCTTTAGCTTAATTGTCGTCTATTGTCGGGAGTGTGTACCCTTTCGTTTTTGGTTCAGATGTATGTCCTGTCATGTAAATGTAATTGTGTCCTCGTTCGCACAAAGAGCATTCAGTTTCCGCCGCCTGATCCGGCCCAATCATTACAAAAATTAGCGAGCCGGCCAGGATACTATCATTAACACCTCCAGAAATCGATTGAACGCTGTGTGCTGACGAGTGATTTGGCATGTGGAAGATGGATTTAGACACGTTGATGCTGATAGGTTCAAGGCTACCATTGTCGGGACCCGAACTTCGGGAGGGGACTGAAAACAAGCATGCGGATGAAATGGCTGAGATGGCAGCCGAAAGAGAGCCCCTCAGAGAAGCAGCGGAAAGGAAAAACAACGCCGACGAATGGAAGATGGCCCTCCTCCAACTTTAGATCCGGTTCCAGAAACGGGCAAAAACACTCAAGTTGTTACTGGAGAGACTAGCGCTAGCCTCAACACGCTTGTAATCAATCAGCAGAAGCTGCTATCTTTGTTCGATGAGAGGCGCGATGATCTGCATGCCTATCTTCAAAGATTCCAGCGCGTTGCAACCCGTTAGGGTGGCCAAAAGACGAATGTGCTGTTGCCATTAGTATGTGCTTGCCTGGGGAGGCACTTGCAGTTATCCGCAGGATGACTGCAACAGAGTCGTTAGACTATGCAAAAGTCAGGAATGCTCTGCTGCAACGGTGTACGTATACTGCCCAAGGATACCAGGACAAGTTTCGCAAAGCACGAGCTGAGGATGGGGAAACCGGGAGGCAGCTGGGAGCTAGGATATCCGCATATTTCTATAACTTGTTTCCAGCGCAAAATTCACGGAAAAACTTGTTGAGGAACTAAGGCAAGACAACGCCGCTCTGACGTCACAAAACAAATCGCTGAAGTCTGAGAACCGCATGATGTCTAAGAAAATAGCCGAAATGGAACAATATTCCGGCTCAACAACGTCGAGATCGGAGGTGTACCGTGTAAACAAGGGGAGGACTGTGTCGCGATCTTGCGAACGGTGGGCGAAAAGATCGGATGCCTGGTGTCACCATCTGACATCTGACGTCAACGTCGTTCACCGTGTTCCTACAGCGAAGGAATGCAACAAAAACCTTCTTGTGCGATTCTGTTCAAGAGATAAGAAGTCGGAATTCATCAGCAAGGCCCGGAAAGCGAAGCTCTGCCTGAGCGACATCAACATAATACAGACACCTGACAGTCCCGTGTATGTAAATGAACATTTGACCCGTGCGAACAAGGCTCTTTTTTCTAAGGCTCCAATTTTAAAGAAAGAGAAAAATTGGAGGTTTTTATGGACAGCAATCTTCCAAATCAAAGCTCGCAAGACAACCGACAGTAAAGTATACATGATACGTGATGAGGCTGATATGGGTAAAGTAAACTAACTGGCTCCCATTGTACATAATGCGAATGCGCCAGCCATGTCTTCCTCATCGTCTCTTCTGTCACCTGCGCAACTAAACCCGTTTTTAGGAAATAATTCGACATACATTGGACAAACAGAAATTTATCGATGCCGTGGCTAACACTTACTGGTCTGAAGTTTATCTTAAAGCCGACGCACAATAAGCTATCACCCTCTTTTCATCTTTGCTCCTATCACATGTTCAATCCTGTACAGATAAACAAAAATACAAAAAAATAATAGCATCACCAGCAAATCTATGGCTTACGAGGGGTTTGCTAACAGACATGCGCAAACGTGACAAACTCTACAAAAAACCTAAAAGGCAACCGTTTAATACGAATTTGATTGAGTTACAAAAAATTTTGAAACCTAATAAACACGCATCTAAAAGAAGCTAAAAGGAAGTATTATGAGCACAAAATAACTGAGGCCGGAAATAGTACGAAAAAAAGCGAAATCATGAATTCCTTTTTGAATAGAAACCGATATTCGGATAAAATAACTGCAGTTGTTCACAATGATGTCACTTACAGTAACCCAACTGACATCGCTGATCAGTTTACAAGGTTCTTCTTTACGCCGAGCCCACCCTACCTTCATTAAATGAAGTGGTCTTAGATCGCCTACCCCATTCGTTCTTTCTGTTTCCCACGACTCCAGATGAAATAATCAACGTAATAGGTACCCTAAAAATGACAAGTGCTAGCCTTGATGGCATCCGTTCCTACCGTATAAAAATGGTAGCTCACCTGATATACAATGTATTCTGTTTAATTGTGAATTTATTGTTTAAAACTAGGGTTTTCTTGCATAAAGCGAAGCAGGGTAAAATAATCCCCGTACATAAAAAAGGGTGATACTTCGTCACTGAATAACTACCGCCCCATTTGCATCTTATCCTTTTTGAGCAAAGTAATTGAAAAACTGATCTCTACACGTCTCACAAATTACCTGAACAAATTTAATATACTATCTCCCTGTCAATTTGGCTTCCGTTCCGGCTACTCCAGTGACCTTTCGCTAATTTCACTTACTGACGAAATAAAAAAAGGCTTTCGAGAGCGGTTACTGTGTGGGCAGCGTTTTCATCGACCTAACAAAAGCTTTCCATACGATCAATCATCACATTCGTTTTATTAAAGTTAAAGCACTTGGTATAACTGGCCCACCATTACTATTATTGCGTAGCTATCTCCGTAACCGTACACAGAAGGTGGTAATTTCTAATGCGTATTCCTCAACCAAATTAACTAACATTGGCGTACCCCAGAGCTCCATTCAGGGGCCCCTTTTGTGTTTACCCTATATTAATAATTTGCCGAATTGCCTCTATTCATCCAGTTGTATATTATACGCAGACGACACCACAATTTTTAACTCCGATACCAGCGTTACGTCCTTAACTGAAAAACTAAATTCTGACTTGTCACAACTGGTTCGGTGGTGGAGTAATAACATGTTACAAATTAACGCGTCTAAGACAAAATTTGTCGTCTTCTCTTCACCGCAAAAACCTTTACCTTCTATCCCTCCCGTTACAATTGCTCGCAATGACATCCCTGTAAGTGACTGCTGTAGATTCCTAGGCGTTGAACTCGACAGTAACTTGAAATACCACCGACACATTGGATATATTAGGAAAAAAAAATGACGTATGGCGTTAGAATACTGATTAAATCTCGCCTTTATTTCAACCCCTGAATACTAATGTCACTGTATTTTTCTTTTGTTTATTCACACATTTCTTACTGTAATACGTCATGGGGTAACACATACACCACTCATCTAACTTCAGTTAGGACAATTCGAAACCAAGCGATAAGAATTGCCTCGTCAAGCCCATGTCTCACTAACGCTACGTCATTACTTCACGAAAACAATATATTAACTGTAAGCGAACTAGTTAAATATAACCTTGGTATTTATATGTATAGAATTACAAACAATCAACTTCCGCACTTAAACGATATTCTTTCAAATAGGAATGTCACAAGGTTTGCCCTAAACAACTTTCTCTTGCCTAAAGTTCGGACTAATTACGGCAAGCAAACCGTTTATTTCTCTGTAATTTCTTTTTGAAATAGTTTACCTTCTGACATTAAAGCATCTCGTTCCCTGTATATAATAAAATCGAAGTTAAGAAATCATATCATGTCAAATAACTAGCCTGTTTTCTGTTTCTTTATTGTTTCTTGTTCATTGTGAGTTGCGTTCTGTAATCACGTGTTTATGTAACAAGCGTGTTATTCTTGGTTTTCAATTGTTTCTCTGAGATTACAAGCGTATATTTTTACTTTATTTGTATCAATTGCATTTTACGGTGGTTTTTGTCTCTCTGCGATACACCTTACAATATTTTTCACTTGTACATTGTACAAAAGGTCCCCGGACAGTTTCTGACTATGGGACCTCTTTCTGTATATCTTGCACATGTTATCTGACTTTTGCACAATAACGTTTTTGTTACTGAATTGAAACGACGTTGATCGAAAGAAACATTTGAGGATCTCCGCGATTACGTCATTGGTGGAGCAGTTACTTCGCTGTTGCCATCCGAAGCTTGTAGTCTTTTTAAAAGAGCACCAGTGCAAAACTTTGGATGACTTGGAAGATATACTGACCGGTTTCTTGACGCTCAAACCTCTCAAATATTGGGAAAGGCCCAGATGACGGGAATAAGCCGCCGAAGAATGCGCAAGACGCGCAAAAGAAGCAACCTGCCAAATGCTTCTTGTGCAACCAGCCGGGACACCCCGCATCGCACTCCCGCAGCACGGCAAGAGATCCACCTAAATGCATCGCTTGTGGACGTGTCGGACACAAGGCCCAGGATTGCAAGCGAAGGTCTGATGGCAAAGAGCAGTTTGCTGCTGGCGCGCTCACCATGGACTTTCAAAATCGTCCGGTGTGCAGCCAAGAGAGTGCTTCCGGAGGAAATGAGTATCCTTCCGCACCCGACCTCGTTCAAGTCTGAAAAGGACGCGTTTTGCGTGAACTGCATGCCTGTCGCGGAGGGCCGTGTTCAAGGGAAGCCTGCTACAGTCTGTCGGGGTACTGGGAGCAATACCGCTATTGTACGGCATGCTTTGGTTGAAGACGGTTGCTTACCAGGAAAGACAACTTGTGTCTCTCTTATAGACGACTCCCTGAAACAATTACTATAGGCGAGGATCCATGTCCACACGCCGTACTTCATAGGTGAAACCACCGTATTCTATGCGGAGTGGCCGATCTACGGTCTTGTCTTTGGAAACATTCGATGTGCCAGAGCGGTAGGCAACCTGGATCTTCACTGGAAAAGACCAGATGGAGGTTTCTCCAACCTAAGAAGGGATATCACCAAGCAGCTCGGCACTCTGAGCAAGAATGTTTTGGTGTCGGCCGTTGCAAAGGCAAGCCCACTGAGTATCACGCCCGTGAAAACGTTCCTAACTCCGACCATGGACACTTGAAAAGAAAAGCTGGCCGAACATCAGCCAAGCGAACCTACCCTTAACTCTTTTCGCAAGATTGGGAAAAACTCTCATCCGAGAGAGGGAACAGCTACATTTTTGTCAAAAACGTTCGCGTCTAATATCGCCACTTGCACCTGTCAACGGGTACAAGATTAAACAAATCGTCGTGCAAAAGAAATAAGAGAACGAATCCCCCGATTTACACACGAAGGCTTCGGTGCAAGTCATCAGGGCACGTGAAAAACGGCCTACAGCATTTTACACAAATTTTACTGGCGTGGTCTGCAGGGAGACGTCAAACGCTTCGTCAGATCGTGAGAATGCTGCCATAGAACTTGAACGAACAGGCTTGGAATAGCCCCGCAACGTAACCCCGAGATTCCGATACCTCATCGTGTTGCTGTGTGCAAGCCGGAAAAGACCGACATCTTCGAAAAAAATGTTATGTCTCAAGGCCGTGGCATAAGTGACTTTAAAGTACCTCGTCTACGGACCTTGAAGAAACTCGTAGAGTTTAGAAGACCAATAGCGAAGAAGGGCGTAATGTATTTTCTCGAACTTAACGGGGTATTACAGGCAGTTGATTGCGAAATACGCTGCCATCGGCAAGCCCCTCACTCACCTGATGGAAACACCAGAGAAAAACAGGGTGGCTTGAGGTAAATCTCAGGAGGTGGCGTTAAATAGCCTAAAGCAAAAGCTTTCGTTGGCTGTAATTCCCCCAAAACCTGACAAGAATAAACAATTCGTCTCCCCCGAGAACCGACACCTTGGACCCTAACCTTGATGCCTCTCGTGCTGGCTACAGTAGGGACAATTCTTCACACCTTATTTCTCATACTCTTGCGCAAACAAACGATTGGGAATCACCTGATTTTACAATAGCTTCAATGGGATCAGCAGGACCACAGAGTTTTGCACTGTAGCTTGCCATTGAACGGAAATATTTTAGGATTGATTCCGTCCGGCACTCCAGTTTACCGTGTTATCTTCTTTTGATGTGCCTTATCGAATTGCATGTTTGCGTAAACCCAAATTCGTTGTGATTACTGTGCGTGTTTTTGTGTGTGTGTGTGTGTGCGTGTTGTACTTTTTGAGACTCAGCTTTTGACGTTAAAATAGTTGTTCCCCATAAACAACTGTCTTAAGCCGGGGGTAATGTGATTTTAACTAACCGTGAAGGGGAATGACCCCGAATTATACAATAAAAATACGAAACTCCCAAGATTAAGCGCGTGTTGCTGAGGAACAGCAAGAAGAGAACAGTCACGAGGCACGGGCACAGAGCAAGACAGACCGAGCTTGGAACGAGACAAGGCCGATAGAACGGGGCACGGCACTGTAGAAACTTGCGTAAGACGACTGGTCTACGTCCCACAGCGAGGCTAGGCCGTCACCAGCCACCGGCACTCCTCCGGGAGTCGTCGCCAAGGCCCTGGGTATCTTCAACAGCATGGAGTAGGCCTGCTCTACCAGCTCCCGAAATCCGGCGTGCCGAATGGCGCCTGACCGGCCGCGAGGCGGGGTCCAGCCCTCTGACTGACCCGGCTGAGTTTTTTTCGGCGTCCCAACCTGTGGTAACGAGTCACCCCCGGTTGCACAAACACCGCTACAAGGGTGACGACGGCGACCCGCATCCACATACCCCTGACGGTGAGCGTGTTCTGTTCTCAAGACGTTTATACGGGGACGTTCGCGAACCTTTTAGTTGTGGGTATTTGAGCGGACCACTTGAGTTATTCCCTTTAAAACCTAATTCTCGTCTAATGCCTGGAGTGCGTAACGTCGTTTTTGTTCAAATCTGTGTCCTGTGACGTCATGTATATATAATGGCTCCTCGTTCGCACAAAAAGCATTCCGTTCCTTCGCGTGATCCGGCCCAATCATAACAGCCAGATATACAAATGCTATTTCCAACATAAAAATGCGAGGCCAGTGTGATTACAACAAAATCTGCAAAACAAAAGAATAAAATAAAAAGCAAGCGTGAATCTAGGCAATTTAGCAGAGATGGAAAAATTTCAGGGAAGTGAAAGCTATATGAGTACTATCAAAAATGGTTGCAAACATCTTTGCGAAATGAAACTGGGTTATTGTGGAGGAGGAGGGAAAACGTTTATTTATACTTGGCTGATTTAGTGGTTGGGCGGCACATTACCAGGGACTTATGCTAGGTGCTACAGTTCCCGACGGGGTCAGCAGAAGTGGTACCCTTGATCAAGGGATTTAACGGCTCCTGCTGCTTTGTGTGCTCGCTGGATCAGACCGATCTGGTCTTCACAGCAGTTGCTGGCCAGCAATGCTCCCCATATCTCCGTATTAGTTTTTCTGGTTTTAGGTACACCCGTTGTACTTTGGCATTCTCTTGGCGTGTGTTGGAGGGTAAGTGTTTCTGTATGGTACAAGTGGCACGAACCTGCATATCGAGTCGGATAAATTTTGCTGACCATGTTAAGGTTTGGGAACGTGCCTGTGTTCGGCTGTCTCCATTGGGTGGGTTCCGCCCTCGTCAGAGATTCATCTGGTGGAGGATACCTTTTGCTGATACCCGTGTAGTATAGTGCATAGAATATACTATACCTGTAGTATGTAAATGAGGCCGAGTTTCGGGGGGAATGGCGTCCGTTCGTCGAAATCGGAATAATCGGGTGCTTGGTTGGTAGTATAGCTTTGATCTAACGAGTCGTTCTGTATGTTTCCCTATATTCTCTAGTGCACCGGGACCCACAGGATGTTGTGTTCGCGTAAGCGTAGGTGGATGATAAAGGTTTTTGGGTACGCTGCATTTAGCCTAGAGGAGTACACGGAGTGAGTGGTGGCTCTTTTGCTCCCTTCAAGAAGTGTTGACTGTTCTCTTGAGATTCGGAAATTAGTGTAAATGAGCGTGCCGCTACAGAAGCCTTCCGTCGCTCTTCGAAGGACGACTAGCTATCCTGCGCCTGCAAGGTACGATGACGTAGCATGTCACAGCTGATTATATGGAGGTGTGAGTCTATGACTACATCCACCCAGCGTCCCTACCCTGGGTCTCGTGTGGCTGCGTTCACGTACAGTGTTTTGTTCTTGCAGGAGAACGTGATAGAAGCGATACAGTCGGTAAGATGGCTTGACAGCGACATGGCCTTAGGGTGCACTGATGGGTTACACGCCCTTCTTTTGCAATAGATTCCAGTGAAGGTATGATGATTATGTAGGCATGTGGACATACGCAATGGTGTGGTTAGGGGAGTGTAGAAAGCATGGTACTGCGAATATATTTATGTAAAAAGTATACCAGTCGAACTGAGTGTCTAGCCTGTACTGGCGGATCTTAATAAACTTGTTCCAATTAGCTGCTAACGTTACGATTTGCCTGTCACACCATTCTCGACATTGCGTCTTACATCGGGTGTAAGATATTTACACATAGAACTGGCGTTTCAGTGTTGTCACGCCAACGAAGCCTGAACTCGGAGTTCTCCTTAACACAGGAAATGATTGGTCCATCCTCAGTAACACGAACTGATGCATTAATAATTTTCGGCTGCATCGTTACCCGCAATATATCAGCTGTTCCTTGACAACAAGTGCTGGACGCGGTGTCGCGGTGACTAAGGAATTGTGCTCCGGAGCGCAAATGAGCGCGCTCGATCTGCGGCCGCGGCCGCGGCGGCCGCTTTTCTGACGGAGGATAGAAGCGAAAACGCCCGTGTTTTCGCAATTTTGGCGCGTATAACAGATCCCGAGGTGGTCAATGTTATTCTGGAGCCCTCCACTACCGCGACCCTCATCGCATGTGTAGCTTCGGTGCGTTAAACCCCGCAATAAAATCATAAAATCAAATCATCTGCAAGTCCTTGCCATCCAGATAGCTCAGACGTTCTACCTCCTGAAGCGCATTCCTATCCGCAAGCAATGTCTCAGAAAGCCTCACCTTCTTCGCAATGTAGACACCTTTGTGACATCTCGCACTTTTTCCACAGTACCCTAGCTTTGCCCCTTACTTGACCAGAGAAGGATGCAGCCATGGCGTAGAGGTAGAACACCCGCCTCGCGTGCAGAAGGACCTTGGTTCGAATCCCGGTGCCGGAAAATTCCAACCGGATTTTAAAAAAATCCGCGTATTGATGGAATTGCACAAAGGGGCTTGGGGTGCAGCCTGACCCCGGCGACCATTGCCGGTAATGCACTCCCTCACCAGAGCAGGATTGGCCACCCTGGTGTAGTAACGGCCACAACCTCCCATGAATACGCCAACTAACCCTCGGCCCTCAGACCCCAGCGGCTGCGAAGCAACTGACCACGGCGGCGGTCAGACCTGTGACGCAGCAGAGGGTGCTAAGAATCCCTGGATCCGGACAGGCCGCCAATGGAATCTGAACCTGGCAATGTTTAACGCGCGAACCTTATCTAGCGAAGCAAGTCTCGAGGTGTTTCTCGAGGAATCAGAGGGCATTAAATGGGATGTAATAGGGCTTAGCGAGGTTAGAAGGGCAGGCGAAGCCTTTACGGTGCTGAAAAAAGGACACGTCCTATGTTACCGTGGTCTAGAGGACAGAAGAGAATTGGGAGTTGGATTTCTAGTCAATAAAAGCATAGCTGGCAACATAGACGAATACTATAGCATTAACGAAAGGGCAGCAGGTCTTGTAATTAGGCTCAATAAGAGGTACAAGCTCAAGGTGGTGCAGGGCTACGCGCCCACATCCAGCTACGATGACCAAGTAGTGGAACGCCTCTATGAAGATGTGGAATCGGCAATGGCTAAAGTAAAAACACAGTATACCGTAGTTATGGGGGCTTCAATGCAAAAGTAGGCAAGATTCAGGCTGGAGACAAGGCAGTTGGGAACCATGGTCTGGGCTGTAGAAATAGCAGGGGGGACCTACTAGTTGAGTTTGCAGAACGGAATAACCTCCGCATAATGAATACCTTCTTCTGTAAACGGGAGAGTCGGAAGTGTACCTGGAGGAGCCCGAATGGGGAGCACAAAAATGAAATAGACTTTATATTATGCGATAACCCTGGCGTCGTGCAGGATGTCGAAGTGCTCGGAAGGGTAAGGTGTAGTGACCACCGTATGGTAAGATCTCGAATTAGGCTAGATTTGAGGAGGGACCGCAACAAGCTAGTACGAAAGAAGCCGATAAACGAGGTAACAGTAAGACGTAAAGTAGCAGAATTCAGGATCGCGCTGCAGAACCGATATTCCGCCCTTAACGAGGAAGCCGAGCCTACGACACAGGAAGCCAGCGACAACCTTACAGGCATTATCACGGAGTGTGCAGTAGAAGTCGGGGGCACTATGGCTAGACAGGATACTAGTAAACTTTCACAGGAGACGAAAGATCTAATCAGGAAACGGCAAACCATGAGAATCTCCACCGCAGCTGACAGAATAGAACTAGCCGAGCTCTCGAAGTTAATCAATAGGCGTACGACAGCTGACATACGGAAGTATAATATGGAGAGGATCGAATACGCTGTAAAGAACGGAGGTAGCCTGAAAGCAGTGAAGAGACGTCTTGGCGTGGGGAAAAATCAGATGTATGCACTTAAGGATAAGCAAGGCAATGTCATCACAAATAGGGATAAAATAGTCACAGTGGCCGAGGAGTTCTATAGGGATCTGTACAGTAGCCGGGACATACAGGATAATGCCGAACGAGACAGTAGTTCAGAAGAGAGAGACATCCCACCACTAACGACCGAAGAAGTAAGGAAGGCTTTGAAAGAAATGAAAGGGGGCAAAACACCTGGTGAGGAGCAGATAACAGCAGACCTCTTGAAGGATGGCGGAGAAATTGTACTTGAAAAACTGGCAAACCTGTATACGCAATGCCTAATGACCGCAATGGTACCGGAATCTTGGAAGAACGCGAACATCATCCTAATCCATAAGAAAGGCGACATGAAGGACTTGAAAAATTACAGGCCGATCAGCTTACTATCAGTCGTCTACAAGGTATTTACCAAGGTAATCGCTAACCGAATCTCTGCAACCTTAGATTTCAGTCAACCTAAAGAACAAGCAGGGTTCCGTAAAGGTTATTCAACAATGGACCATATTCACACGATCAATCAGGTGATAGAGAAGTGCGCTGAGTATACTTAACCTCTATATATAGCCTTCATAGATTATGAGAAAGCATTTGACTCTGTCGAAACCCTAGCAGTCATTCAGGCATTACGGAACCAGGGGGTAGATGAGCATTATGTAAGAATACTAGAGGATATCTACAATGGGTCTACAGCTACCATGATCCTCCATAGGGAGAGCAGTAAAATACCTATAAGGAAGGGTGTCAGACAAGGAGACACAATCTCTCCAATGTTATTCACAGCATGCTTACAAGAAGTATTCAGAACGTTGGATTGGGAACAGGTGGGAGTAAGGGTTAATGGAGAATACCTTAGTAACGTCAGATTTGCTGATGAAGTTGCCTTGCTAAGTAACTCCGGGGACGAATTGCAAAGCATGCTTTCCGCACTGGGCGAACAGATTAGAACCGTGGGCCTGAAAATTAATATGCAGAAAACTAAAGTAATGATCAATAACCTCGGGACAGCACAGCAGTTTGAGATAGGTGGCGAGGCAGTGGAAGTGGTAAGCGAATATATCTACTTAGGCCAAATTGTGACCCCAGATCCCAACCATGAGGCAGAGATAATCAGAAGGATCAGAATGGGGTGGGGTGCATATGCCAGACATTCTCAGATAATGAATAGCAGCCTACCATTGTCACTGAAAAAGAAAGTGTATGACAGCTGCATCTTTCCGGTACTCACCTACGGGGCAGAAATTTGGAGGCTCACTAAGAGGGTCAACTTAAATTGAGAACGACTCAGCGGGCAATGGAGCAGAAAATGATAGGTGTAACATTAAGGGACAAGAAGAGAGCGGAGTGGGTCAGGGAGCAAACTGGTGTTAAAGACATATTAGTAGAAATTAGGAAGAAGAAATGGACGTGGGCAGGGCATGTAATGCGAAGGCAAGATGACCACTGGTCATTAAGGGTAACAGAGTGGATCCCTAGAGAAGGCAAGCGCTGCAGGGGGCGGCAGAAAGTTAGATGGGCAGATGAGATCAAGAAGTTTGCGGTGATAAATTGGTCACAGTTGGCACAGGACCGAGGTAATTGTAGAATAATGGGGGAGGCCTTTGCCCTGCAGTGGGCGTAGATAGGCTGGTGATGATGATGATGACCAGAGAAACTACCTTTAAGGAGCCCTCCACATCTTCTATCGTAAGGCAATGGGTAGGCACAGGAACGTCCATAAGCAGGCAGGCTCACTCAGCGTCCTCACACCCTCGTCCTCACAACTTACAAGTGAGTGGTGAGTGAGCCTCAGCACAGTTTCGGGCTGGCGAGTGTGAATGAGTAGGAGGGCAACTCCCGCTAACCCCGCTCCCCACAGGTGAGTGAGAGTGCCAATCGCGATGAGCCACGCTCACCACACATGAGTGCAAGCGCCACTCGCAGCCTGCCCCGATGACCACTCGCGAGCGTGAGTGCCACTCGCAGTGAGCCACACTCATCACTCGGGAACGCGAGCGCCACTCGCGGACGGCTCCGCTCACCACTAGCGAATAAGAGCTTTACTCGCGGCGAGCCCCGCTCACCATTCGCTTGTGCGAGTGCAGACACCAATCGCAACGCACCACTTTCAACTCGCAAGTCCTGAGCCCCGCTCACCACTCACGATTGGCGAGTGCACTCGCGCTACTTGCGCGATGTGCAGGGCTTATGATGTTTAGCACCACTCTTGCGCTTGTAGTCCCTGTTTGCTATTCGTCGCTAGAGCCGCTATCTGTGGAAGTTGCTAGTGGCGTTATCTATTCGAACGCGCATCCATTGGTTAATGTCGTGATTCTAGTAAACTTCGCGAATATGTTGTCACTGCACTCTTGTTATGGGGTACCATAGAAATAACTCTCCGGTGTCGTGTTGATTTATTAAAACAGCTTGGATGCATGCCTGGCACCATAGTGCACTGGTACTTTTTTTGTGATGACTCATAGAGGCACTGCTCCAAACATTTATGCCGAACAACGTGTCCCGCGCAAAGCGCTTTGTGCTGGAATCGGCCTCGGAAACGCCGTCGCTGCAAAGCAAATGCCGGTTTCTACCCCTGCTCGCTGCGATGGAAGCATCCGGAGCACCGCAGTGTGGTGTCGTAGTCATGTTGAACATAATTGGCTTGCTTGCTACAGCTGTCATTAAATTGCAAAGCGTCATCAAAGCGTCATTGTGAGCTGCTAGATAAAAACGCATGCTGGCAGCACGACCGGCGGGGCAAGAAGCCGATCTTATCTTACCAGTCAGCTCACACGAAAGTCGTGAAAAGAGCTATTGTCAACACTTGTCTTTGTAATGCACTACGAAAATACTGCCGCCATGCCATCCAGAACAGTTTTGAGGCACAAACAGAGCGCCTTTTGTTAGCGGGGTACCCAACGTGTGTTCTTCCAGATGTTTCTGAGTCGATGCTGAAAGAACAAAAGAGAGGAAAGAAGAACGACCAGCCTGAGTCCACCCCCCAAAGAAAGAGCTCCTCGCAGTGGTGACATACACGCACAGAGATACCCATGGCCTGAAGAAACTAGGAAGCGGCGGGAATGTGAAGGTGGTGTTTTCAGCGCCCCGGAAATTGTCGCGAATGTTCGAAAAAGTAAGTTCGGGCATAACAACGCCTAACAAGTGTACAAAGAAGCTCCATACCAAGTTTGTTGCCTGCGCCGAAAAAGTTGTTTATTCCGTGCATCTTTCGTGCGGCAAGCATCACGTCGGCCAACCTTGCCGCTGTTTGAATGACAGACTGAGGGAGCACCACTACAACGTTTAAAAATGTTCAGTGGTCATCTCGCTCACGATTGTCGCCATTGCGTTAGCAAATCCCAGCCGCACCTGAACCAGGGCGAGGTGATGGGGCAGCACGCAAACCAAATTGTGCGAGAAATCTTAAAGGACCAAGAAATAACAAAGCTAAGCGACCAATGCGTAAGCAGCCGTTCTATTGCCATCTCAGACAAGGAGTGCGGATTCTTCACGCATAGTACGAGACCAATCAATCTTTATTTTCTAAACAGCTCTTGCAGTTTTGAAAAGGGCTTGTGTGTTGCATTGATTGCACTTTTTGGCCCATAAGCTGATCAACGCGGAAAAAGAAAACGTTAAGTGATAATGCCATGCTCACGCCCCATCAAGTGTGGAAGTGTGAATTTAGTGTGTGCTTCTTTTTTTGTTGTTTTTTGCCTACGCCTGTACTAAAACCGCTAGCAAAAGCAATAAAAATCAAGAGTGCAAAATTCTGGACAAGTTGCTTCATACTGTACCAACGCCGCCTGTTTAATCCCTGCCTAACGCGTGAGCGAAAAATGGCCAAACAGCTATCTCGTGTTGCTCTCTCCTACCCTTTCCCGCGCCGTAGCATTCCTGTGTGCTTTCATGTCCGCCAGCCAGCGCCGCTTCTCAGAAACTATGCAAAATAGTTCACAGCTTGTCTAGCGTTCCCCAGGCGGCGCTCGTACGCCGTAGAGGCAAGCTGACAGATACACGCTGTAGACGTGGGTATGGTGGAAGGGGAGGTGGCAGCTTTGGCCGCCAAGGAGTGTAGCAAGCGATCCTGCCAGCAGCGGCGGCGCTGCTGTTGTCGCTTAGATGGGTCTCGCGCCGGACGGCTGGCCGGCTGCGCGTACGGTATGGGGGTATGATGAGTCTCGCGACAGGCCTCTGCGCGTACAATACGTGCAGCCAAGGTTTATTTGCGTTAAATTTGAACTGCGCTTAATTGCGCAACGCCTGCTCATCGCATATTTTAAGCAGCTAAAATGATGAAAAACAAAAACTGTTTCTTCGATATCTGTCTCATCCGATCAACGTATACCTGGCGATGACGGGCGCATTCTGCTAAAATTAGGCCCTCGCTGTCGAGCTGAATTGAAATGAACACGTATTTTTTAAAGCAACCTGTTTGCGAACCCGCACAATATCGAGACGTAGTCAGCTTTGCGTTGCTCCTAAGCAGAAACAACGCATATTTCTGGGCAGCAGTGACAATTAAACAGTCACGTATGAGCTGCTACTGTCGCAAGTATTGTAGGGACGTGGAAAACGTGGTTCACGACGCTGGCTAGGAGGGTTTTATTTAGCTTATTCGTATGCTGCAAGGTCCACCTTGCGTCTCTCTCTCTCTCTGTTATATACACCCCCCCCCCCACACACACACACACAATACTGGAGAGCAACAGGTGTTTGATATTTTTGCGCTATTTCAGAAACAATTGCGAAACTATCAGACATAAAAAGCTGCTTTATTTTTATCAGTACGTGTGAACTAGCCTGGCTAGACAGAGTTCGGGAGACATTTTCAAGCAGGAAATAAAGATAGGGCAGTTGCAAAGGCAATAACGAGCATTTATCTACGCTGCGCGTCACCCACCTAGGAAGACAGCAACTGTCAACAATGCAGCATAGCTCGTACATGCAAAATGTGCAAGGTGAAGGTGAAGAGAAAAAACAAAACTAACAAGAGAAGTCAAAGACAATAAGCCAAGAAAACAAGTGGCAGTTTTCGGCAGTTCAAGTCACACGCCGAAGCTTCATGTAGCGCATTTTCTGTCTTTTCCCCTGCTTGCCTTGCTTTTCAGCCTGGACGGCAAAATTCAGCCCATTGAGCGCAGAAAATTTGATGACATTGTGTGTCAATTCCTTGCTGGGAATCTCACAGCCGACATTGTTATAATTCAGTTCTTTTTCGTCGGAGCTTTTTTATTCGTTCATTTTGTTTCATTCATTTCCTCAACTCGTTCAATTTCGTTTTGTTTCAGAAATCAGTTCATTCAGTTCAGCTTCGCCGTCGTTCTTTTTGATTCTCTTTCCAAGTACTTCTCCTCTAGAAGTCCTTGACTGTCTTTTTTGTGGCAGTTTTCTGGACAGGTAGGCCGGCGTGTCAGGAAAGTCCGACGGTACTCGGTTAAGCGTGGCCGGCCACGTTCGATATTCACCTCTTTCCCATTCATTATGTGAGAGTAGTGCCGCACGATAAAGCGCTCTTCGAAATGCAGTTTGCAAAGTACTGATCGTAATTCCAACTGGTTGTCTGAGCGCGGAATGGCCCGCTGCCACGTTCGAAGCGTTTCTTCATCTAGAGGTGCAGCGAAACTTGACGCTTTGGCGCCTTTTTGCGTGCGGAAACAACCCGATGTAAAGCCAGGGGCAAAGCAATGCGTTTGACGCTTCGGAGGTTTAGCCGCAGGTTCGGCATCACTCACGTCGTCCCAACGTCAGCGTTTGCAGAATACGCAGCTCCAAAAGCAGGGAAAGCACCATGGAAAGGGGATCGCGCAAACGCCTGCCACTGAACGACGGCTGTTTTCGCCGACAACATGCCGGAGGGCATTGCAACAGGCATCTAAGACGCGACGCGCGCGCCCCCTGTCGCTGGCATGAATGACTGCTACACGCCTATGCATGTGCTTGCATAACGTGGGTGCAGGTTTCGCGACTCGCGAGCAATGACGTCACGGTGCGCGACACATAGCGGATGAGTGCCTGAACTAAGCGTCCCTACCCCTCCCATTTTAAAGCGGGCGGCGCGTTAGGCAATGTTTATACAGGTGGCGTGATTGTGCAAAAGATCCAGCGAAAAAAACGCAGGAGGCAGGAAGAAGGAGCACGAACGCGCCGCTGTTTGGCGTGTTTCTGCTAATTCTTCTTGTGTAGTTATTGAGCGCTGTATTTGTGTCCTTGTCATCTCGTGTGCTTTGCGCAGTTACTATGTATATGAGGAAATGACTAGAGCATGCGTTACATAAAGGCAACATTTGCGATCGAATGCACGAGTTTCTCAAACACTTTTGTGGCACCTATAAGATAATGTAAAATTAAATGAGGTGTTGAGAAATATTGCGAACAATTGGTACTTTCTTGGTGCAAACTCTTTTTTTACAGGTACTCAAACATAAACGTGAGTGCCACTGCGTGCAGCCATGAGCACCACAACGCCATGATCTCTTTGAACTCTCTTTGCCTTTCATTTTCAATGTTTTTACATTGGAGATGAAGCATTACGAGTCCAGCCAGACGATGGTCGGGTCCCGTCGAACGAAGCCACGTTTTCATGCACCGAATCTGTTAAACGAACTCTCGATCAGGATATGTCGCGGGCAGTATGACGGCTGTTTGCAGAGCGCGAATGGCATCGAGATGTATTGATTGAATCTGTGGTTTAACGCACCGAAGCTCCGCATCAGCTTTGAAGCGTGCCGTAATTGAAAGCGCGGGACTAATATGGACAAACTGGAGATCTTTAATGTGCACCAAAATCTCAACAAAGGAGCATTTCCGCTCCTTGCTTCCATCAGAAAAGCAGCCACTGCACCAGCGGAAGGAACCCGTGTCTTTTGACTCACAAGCAGAACGCCGGAGCCACTAATCTACCACGGCGGGTTCATGTCGGGATGTGTCTCCTCGGCGGATGTAGGGAAATCCATGGCGTATTTATTTGAGGCCGTATTCTTTCACTATCATACCAAACTTTAGCTGCACAGTTGAATTAGTCAAATTGGTAGCATTGCTTCACTGACTAGCAGAGCTTCGCTTTTAAGTCTTGCTCGCTTCCTTGGCGCATTTAGGTGATGCAATCAAAGTGAAACTAATGCGGGGGTGTCTTCAAATTGTTCATCTCATGCTGGTAGCAGATAGTTCCAGTGAGGCTTGAAAATGCTACAGAGTTCAGGAGTGTTTCGTAGGCCTACATTTCACGTGCAATGACTCGAACAACACTGAGGTCTGTTTCAAGCTCTCTGCTGCCTCCTGGTTCTCTGAATGTTGGGGCGTAAAGCCTTCTCCTTGTTTTATCTCGTGCTCGGTTATTGTTTCCGTCGGGAGAAGGCATGTGCTACTGCATATCTAAACTGAACATCTCTCCACTTTAAATATCTTTTGTGAAGCAAGCGCGCACAACAAATGAGCTTAAATGGTGTATACTATTTTTTCTACTAAAGCATTCGTCAAGTGTAGAACACCTAGCTCTAGCTCGGCCAACATCGCAAACTCGTAAAATAGTTTTCTCCCTTTCCAGATTTCAACCCGACGGGAGCTCACCCAATACCTAAGATTTAAAATATAAAGGCAGGTTTCGAAGAAGCTATGCTAAATATAATTTACCCAGAATAGGTTAGTGCCAACTAACTCAATATTATATGCATAATAAGCATGTACCTTACACCTCAGTGGCCAACTTCATGGATCATGTTAAAGCCAGGGTTACGCGGAACAAAAAGATTTGTATGTAGTAATATGAAAAAAAAACAAGATATTGGTAATGAATTTTTTTATTAGTTTGTTGCCCAAAACGTGGGTCTACCGAAATGTTTTGAATGCGAAATACAGGGGTTAGACTTTTGGTTCTGACGAAGTTTACGAGCGGGAAATATTTGAGGCCGAAGCGATGTGGAGACGGTCCCGTGATGTTGGAGGTTGTTCTTGGGCGGAAATGGGGGTAAAAATGTGTTCGGTTTTGGGAGGGTCTAAAAGCTTGGAATGCTTTCTCTTCTTTATTAAACAAGGCGCTGCATTAAAATCAGCATCGGGTTTTCTTTTTAAGAAGCTTCCAACGTCCATTCCATTCCAAAGGTGAAATGGACTAGCTTCGTGCGACAGTAAAACGTCTCCCCAACGTTCGCAGACACTTTGTGCGCGGGGGCTGCGAGGTGCCAGAGCCGGAATTTTCTCTTCCCGTTCTGTCTAACCTACAAGGTACACGTTATGGCCACAACTGGCTAAGGTGAGAACGATGGAGTTTTCGAATTCACGAGTGGGGAATAGTTAAAGGCTGGTGCTGCTGACTTTCTGATGCCTGGATGAATGCCCGCCGCAGCGACGGAGGCGCCTTAAGGCACTCCAGCCGATTTCACGTGTCGCTGCCGCCTAGAAGCAGAGCAAAAGGGGGGGGGGCATACATTTTTCCCGTTTCGAGCGGGAGTCGCAAGTACGACTCCAGGCGACTGAACGAACTCGCCAATCCACTTACGGTGGAAAAGTGGAAGCGAGAGTTGACAAACGGAGCCAAACGATTATCAACCATGACAATTAGGAAATGCTTTTGTGCTCATACGCAAAAAATATATTGCCCGAGTTGCAAAATTAAGAGCGTGCATCTCAGCATCCTGCAATGTACAGATGCACTTATGGTAGGTATGTTGTGTGTTCCCTCTAGCCCTCTGCGTTATTCACGGTGGATGCCCGCGGAGTCGCAATGGGGTATCATTAAAGACCAAACTTTAGGCAAAATTTTTATTTTTCTCTTGAGTTCGTATCAAGCCTATTTGCATATACGCATAACCTAAAAAAATAGAAACATATCAAGCAATAGATTATTGTGCCTATAAGTTCAGTGTTTTATTATACGGGCTTTTTAGCGCCCAGAAATGCGTTTTCGTTATATATATGCCTTTTCGGTTTTTGGAGTTGATGTTCTGCGAGGACTGTTCTTGCTTCAGAAGCACGCAACTGGGTATTTGTCGCAGGATGTTTTCTAAAAAATCCGCAAACCGTTACAGATGCTCTGAGAAACGCAAAGCATGCTCCAGCTTCCACCACCTGAACTTCGCCACGTCGGCCGAGACACCAAAGACCGTGTACAGTGACACCGCAGCCAACCTCACCGATGTCACCCCTTTCCACGCGGGCTGTTTGCTTCTCCATACATCTGGCGCGCTCTGTCCAGGGAAGAACGGCGAAATCTTTTGCTAGTCTGCCGTATCTATTGCTAACGCATGAAAAGCAAAAATAATAAAGCAAAGGAACGTGACACAGCCGCTTAGATGCCACCCAAGGTCAAAGTTGCAACCTACGAAAAAACCACGTGCAAATTGATTGACAAATTTTAAGGTGATGACACAGCAAGTGTACGGCAAGAAGGAACGATAAATAGAGCTGGCAGGAGTGAGAATCTCGGCACTTTTCAAGTAATGCAGTCGGGACAGCCGTCAGGGTAAACTTCGAGGGCATTTTGGAACCTAGCTACAATAGATGTAGTTCAAGAAATCGGGCGTGCTGTCTGATATTGATAATTGGCATAGCTTGCACTCCTAATGAATTGTGTTTTTTTTTTTCGCCAGCTCTGCTAGTCATCTGCTCCTGAAGAACAGAATAGCCTAGTACTTTTACGGAGTTACTGCACTTCCCTGTAGCAGCTTCAGGACGGCTTTGTGAAGATCTGACGAGGTCGTTCAGCTGTGTCAACAAAAGTCCCTGCACTTATTTTTTTAGATGCGAAGCATCACATGCTCGGGGCTGTGTCCCTCCCTTCCTTGTTGTTGTCCGCCGTCCGCACTCTACTGCGCATGCGCGACTCTTCAGCCCCGTCAGCGTTTGGGCTGACGTTAGCGTAGTCCCCTATAAAAAGAAATAGTCAGGCGGCGCCCAGTTTCGATTCCACGACTCTGTCCGCAACGGGAGGCACGTCGCGCTCGTCCCACTACGCTACAAACCGCTTTTTTCTATTGCAATATTCCACTACAAAACGCTGCAACGATAAAACTACTAGTCATTACCTTGCCAGCAGGAAAACGATTAAAATTGTTGGAGGTTGGTCAGTGTTTCCATCACAGGCAAACACTCTGGAGGCTCAGGCTGAGCCCTCCACACTTCAATAATCATACGCATTGAATCACCGAAACTACGCTACAAACTGCGCCGGGAGCATGTGCTACGAAAGCGCCTTATGTCCTTCACTTATTCAAACTACGTCAAGAAGCTACTGATACAACGAAGGCATGCGAAGCTGAGCGTCAACGGAAACGACGAACTGAAAACTGTAGAGGAGGATGTTGCATTTCCCGCGGGAAAGCTGTGGCGGGAAGCGCCACGCGCCTTGCAGCTCAACCAGAGATGAGGAAGAGGGCGGGCAGCGGGGTAAGAGCGTGAGCACGCAATAAAGAAAGAAGATAACCAGGAGGTGACTGATGTTTGGCTACACTCCTTTGCTTATTTCATATTTTACACTCATAGCAGAAAATATTTCCACGCCTGAGAGTTTTGGCACCGCTCTGATTAAGAATGATGAGCTCATATCTGGGTCTAGGACGGATTCGCCACATGCCCTGAAGCAGAAGTTGCTGTAGAACCGTTTCTGTGACACTCTGGCATTAGGTCTGATAGAAAACTCCGGTATGCCCTGTGGTAAATGAACTTCCGAGAGTTCTGAGCTGCAAGCATTCTTATATTCCCGATGGAACCATGTCCTAGAGGTTTCCGAAGTACAAGTACCATCGCCTCCTTGATATTTCACTGGACACCGAGCGTTGTTTTTTTGCACACAATTGTTGACTGAAAACAGGTACTTCATACAGCAACTTATTGAGATTTGTGTCAGCTTTAAAGCGACCCTGCAGCACTTTTTTAGCAGTACAAATTAACCTTCGCTACGTTTAGATTACCCTGCCAGGAATACATTTGAAAAATATTTTACGTGCACGTGAAGCTGTGAGCAAGCCAATTGCCGTGTATTACGCGAAAAAACCAACCGCGCTTTCTTCAATTTCCCTCTTAATGTACCGCCAAAATGACGTCGATTTTGCGGTGGCTATCCCATTGGCTGCCGCTGGTCAACTTAACGGCCTATTTCTTGCATTTTCTGGTACGATGCTCCGTCGTCAGCGCTATATATCAACCGCTGCTATGTCTGAGCCTAAACGAACAGTTTGAGTTACGAGCTCAATACTTCCCTTTCAACCAGACCACTCGGCAACAAAATACTTCACTTTCAACCAGACCAGTCGACAACAAAAGTTCATTGTTTCAAAAAATTACACCATCTTCCCGTGGGGAACCCTGATGGGGATGTGAAGCATCGTGGCGGTTCCGTGTGGCTCCATTGTGTTGCCGTTATGTTGAGTGATCTGGTTTTTACTAGCGCCAGAGGGAATTCCGCGTCCGGGTCCACACCGGTGGCAAAGGCACGCAAGTGCTGTTGTGTTACGGTGAGTAGGAGGTGGTTCTTGAGGCGCCGAAACTCGTCCATCATGTTCTTGTCGATGTTGTCTCTGTGTTAGAATCGGTAGTCTCCGTCAGATTTGGTGAGGTAAAGGTTGTTGACATTGGTGCACCGGCTGAGAGCAATGTACACGCCCTCCTCTTCGCAGCTCTGTCTTCTCGTTCTTCTTCTTCTTCGGCGGTTCCCCTACGGGAAGATGACGATGGTGGTTGAACGCGAACCTATCTCGTGATGGATTATTTGGTTGGCCAATCCCTAGGGGCACCCTGCCACAATCAGCATCAGAGGCGCTGCGGACGGGGCTGGTTGAGCTGCAAGGCGCGTGGCGCTTCCCGCCACAGGTTTCCCACGGGAAATTCAGCATCCCCCTCTAAAGTTTTCAGTTCGTCGTTTCCGTTGACGTTCAGCTTCGCGTGCCTTCGTTGTATCAGCAGCTTCTTGACGTAGTTTGAATGAGTCAAGGACATAAGGCGCGTTCGTAGCACTTGCTCCTGTGCCGGATTTGTAGCGTAGTGGGAAGAGCACCGCGTACTTCCCGTTGCGGCCAGAGAGTCGTGGGATCGAAACCGGGCGCCGCTAACTATTTCTTATTTTTTATAGTGTAGTATCGCGGAGCTGTGGGTGTAAGGAGGAGAGTTGCGCATGCACAGTGAGCGTGTGAACGGCGCCGCCATCAACGACGCAGGACAAGGCGAGCCTAAGAGATGCTCCGCATTTAAAACGTCCTACCAGGATGAGAGTGCGCTTCAGAGCAGTCAGCCGAATCCTACTTTCGTGTTCCACCAGACCGGAAATAGACCCCTCCACGTTGGGGAGAAAATGAGAGAACTCCCCGGCTTGTGAAATACGGAAGACCGCCGAAGAGAACGCCATTAGTCGCCCCCCTCTCCGGGATAGAGCGCACAGCTTTCGTCGTGTTGTCCGCGGTCAAGTTTTTAAAGCAAGGAATGTGCGCAATTTATCATCGCGAGTAGTTTTGGTAATAGTAAACGGATATTTATAATTTTTGCGGGAGGTGCTTGCATAAAAAATAGACTTTACCCCAAAATAAACTCCGAGTAGTCGATGGTGCACTTCACCGTGCACTTCACCGTGCATCGCCGTGCACTTCACGTAAATCTGTTAAAATAGCCACTCTTGTCTGCCTTGATTTCACGATGAAAATAAAATTACTTTCCCGCAGGAGAAGACTTGTCTCCTGGTTTTACTCAAGTCAGAAATGGCACTTTTCAGTGCGTATTAGAGGTGCCTAAAACAAGATTTTTTTGTGCCTAAATTTTCTGCCTCCAGTTATTATATTCACCGGAAGCTGGTTTCTGGTAGTCATGACCTTGCAGTTTTACCAAAGCTGAGTAGGAAAAGTCAATGTACATACCGATTCAAGCACCAGCTTCCGATCAGAATGTTTCGGAGGAGCAAACACACAGAAGCCAGCCTTTCGAATATATTCGACACGGCCCTTGAGAGGCTCAGCACGTGGCGTTAGGCGATGGGGGTGGTTACAAATAACCGAAGCATAGCTAGTCTGTTTGTAGGCGTGATAGCTCTATTATTCGTCGGAAGAAAAACTATGATGTTTAGGGGGAACTGCCACGGCACATAATGTGCAAGGTAAAGGCGTCCAGGGGTGGCTGGCTTTGATCTTTTGGTATGGTGCCTACTTGCGTGTTCCTACTCAAGAACCCCTACTGACTAGCCCCCTTTCACCCAATTTTTTGATGCTGGGGTCACTAAAAACATTATGGAAATTTTTTGATAGCAATTTCCGCGGAAATGGGAGAAAGCACAAATGGAGCAGCGGGGCTGAGAAAGAGGTAGGAAGAGGGAGGGGCAAGTGCTGGTGCGGTTTCTGACGGTCCAGTGCCCGTTTCGCCCTCCCCTTTCGAATCGCTTAAAAATGAGAGAACCGCCAGTTTTGTAGAGTGAAAAGGGCTCCAGTCTATCAGAGGAGAAGCGCGGGTAGAATAATTTGTTTGTGCTATGAAAAGCACAGTCGAACAAAGAGGCAGGCGCCCACGGACTCGAAACCTAAACTTCTCTTCTGAGACCAGTCGTAATATGGAATACGGTGTACATGTCTAATGGTTGATAAACGTAGGGTCGCATATAATTTTCCCGGAAAGTAAGGGGGAAGAGAAAATGGAGTGCACGACACACTCAAAACAAATCTCTCGGTGTCGCACAGTGGAACCCTTCGGCTGTTTTCTTACGATTATGAATGGTTTAAGCCGACCAATATATTGGAATGGAATACTACCACTGCCTGTGCACGCGCTACGCGCATGTATGGCGTCATCACAACACCACCAAGCTCGACATTGGCGCAAACAAGCGATCATTTCGGCATTGTATAAACCGACGTGGGTTCACAACGCAGGTACGGGCTCACTCTAAAATTTCTGAAGCGATAACGTGATGTAGACTTCCATATGTACCGAGTCAAGTCGTGTCCTCAAACGCTTTGTGAAGGGGTCCTTCAATATTTGTGTGATATTTCGGTGTGGAGCGGAAGCGTAAGGGCCCCGCTCCATTCCTTTGGTCAGCTTTTCCAGCCGAGAGCGGTGCGCACTATTCACAACCAGTATGATTAAAAAAAAACCGCCCCAACAACGCAGGCAATCAGGAGGCCACGTCTCAAAGTGGTGCTACGGCGCAGAACATCGCAGTAGCTCATGGCCGCAACCGGATCTTGTAGATGGTCACAGAGAAGCGAGGCATCTCGGGCAGACACTCTCGCGAGGGACAAAGAGTTGGACGAAACAATGCAAAAATCGCGGCGCGACCGAAAATGCGATGTTTTCATTGGCAATAACTCCACTAAAACTGACCTCTTCAAATAAAGTGTATAAATAGGTGATTCCTAGAACATTGGTTTGCATGAAAATGTGAACACCCAAGTATCAGAAAATTCTTTTTTATGACCCCTTTAACTCAAGAAGTGTACACTTGTTAACTCTCTCAAACTCCAGCGACTTCGGCTAACGTGAAGACTCAAGAGCCGACCACTCCACAAAAAGAAGTAGCGCTTATCTCGCCTCCTTGTTTCCACGAACGAGTGAAGGGAGTTCTGACAGGAGGGCCTTTTAAGAGGTATCAGCAGTTTCAACTCGCATTTAGAGAGTTCAGTGACCCCTCCATTTCTTTTACTTCCCGAAAATTCTGGGGCGCACTTGTAGGGGAAATTCACGTACACGGTGGATAGAACGACTAAAACCTTTCCGGTCTATTAGTTAATTTTCTTTTGATAATATGCATTTCAGAAATAACTTCAGCTATACACGGAGGTGAATAAAATGTCTTGTGCAGGATGGACTTATCGTTATCCCAGTGTGCTCTACATTGAAAATGTTCTCGTTTTTCGAGTCTAATATTGAGTAGAATATAACTGTTGAAATCAAGGTGGTGTATAATTGAAAGCTATACGCCTGGAAGCTTAGCTGGGGTTCAGAAAAGTGTGCATATTCTTGCCACAAACAAACGGTAGTATGTATTGTTGCCACAAAAATTCCCTCAATGGTATGTGGACTTGTCATCCCTGATGGGCGTTTTTGAGTACTGATAAGGGCCTTTTCGCTCACAGGCCTGCTTGAACTATACCATTCTAGCGCAGGTTTCATCTAAGTTACACGGCCACAAAGCCAGGAACTACAATTTGTTACTTGTCGTTTACAATGTATCTCAGGTAATTCAGATTTCATTCTTACCGCTTGAGGCGTACCGCCGAGAAATTTTTAAAGTAACACAATTTCAAGAAGTGTACTGCGAGTAGCTGGCATTCTTGTTGATGCAATGCAAGTAAGCAAAACCGATGTCAGCACAAACCAGGCAAGTGTGGTAGACAAACTAAATAAAATTGTACCAATTTTATGCCGGCGATATATATGCTATTACTGGGAAATCACCTGTTAATATAAATTTGTCTGTGGTTAGTGCTAAACATCTGTTAACCAGAAGAAGATTCTAAAAAGCAAGTAGTGCGCATCCCGAAACGAAACGGAGTTGCAGGGGCGACAAGGTACAGAGAAATACGAAACGTTGGCGTCGATGATGATGATGACAAGATTTCATCGCGCCATATAATCCTGGCCGAACAGCGCCGGTATTATGAGAGTTACCTGTAAGGGCGGGGTATGAAGTAGATAATACGTAATCCTGGATGTTTACAATTAATGTGTGAAAAAGAGAACGTCCTTGAAACTTGCGTAGTTTACCAAGTAGAAAATGCCACCATGGCATAAATTTTTCACTGGTTTTGCAGGCGACCGTCCTTGCGGCGGGAAGGCCGGACCTTCCGGGACCAAGCGTGATATATTGACTGAGCTCATAAGCGATGACATAACTTACGTATCTTAAAACAATCTACGTCCGAGACATGCTTAAAAACACGGGTAAGAGAAAAAATAGCTCCCAAGACAAAAAAAAGTCAAGTTGAGTTATCATGTTTATATGCAATGCTGAAGTGTTTTTTTCTTTGTGGTTTAAGTAGTCTTATTTCCGCGACTATATAAACGACCGATAACAATGCGCCCCATCTCGAGCACCCTGGCTGTTTTGTACCTCTCTCTGGGTACAATGAGTAAGATAGGCCTGTCCTATCCGCAACCTACAGAACGTAGCCTCAATTCTTTCTCGTTTATCAGTGACTAATTAGGGTATTTTATGCTTTATTATATATTATTTATTTCGTGACAGCCTGTTACATTCTTCCTGCCAATGGTCACGCAGTTGCTGCCGGATATTTTATTTAACATCCTTGTAAAGGGCAAACGTGATTTCTAGTTTTTGCTTGTTTACTAAGCAGGCTGTTTTTAAAAGCCGAATAAAAACTGGAATCCTAGTGATTTTTCTGAGGACAAAGCCGACATTGCAGTTTGAGAATCGCTGAATAAAACTTCCGTGAACGTTGCCCACAATAATATCTTCTAAATCCATCAGAAGGTATTGAGGTGGTTTCACGTCGGGAAATGTGCAGTAAATGCAACAGCGTCTGTGCACTTGGGGACGTGTCTGCGCACTTGGGGGCGTGTCTGCTGGACTCCAATGCGCTGTATTTGTTTCCTACGTACCAAGAGTGCAGCCTATGTATAAGCGGTTTTCTTGCCAGCCTCCATAAAAACTGACCCATTGACGTCGAACACGAAGTAAGGACAAGAGGGGAGAGGCTAGAGCTAGAAGATTGCGTCGACAGGGCCCTCTTTCATGTAAGCAATGACCTCTGCAGCGTTTGTAGATTTATCGGCGGGACTCAACGAAGATGTCAGACTGCAAGGACCTCAGAAGGGCCTCCTGCAGAATTGCTGAATGTGCGACCGTAGAATCATTTAGTGCTGGCGGACGGCGCACGTGACATTGTACATGGTACATCAGTCCCCGCAGTTTGTCGGCATCATCTGCCGACCATCACGACACTAGTGAAGGAAACAATTTGAGCTCTGCCATATGCGACAGCCCAATTGCAATATTCTGTGGGTGTCACTGAAGCGCGAAAAAACATTTCTCATCTTATTGAGAGATCCTAGTGCTTCTCGGCCAACGATTGATCATGCGGCATGCCCTTTAAAATAGAACTGTGGTTGTCAATTTTTTTATGCTGTGGTTATCATGGGCCACAGGCCGTTCGGTTCCAAAAGCTGATCCGCTGACACACACTATCGTGAACATTTCCAGCTTCACCTCCAGGTGTATCACCCAGTTTCCGTGTCGTTGGCACCCATTACCCGCAGAGCTCACCACAGACTGTGCTTGGACTGTCTGTTTTTGCAAATGTTTACTCCTGGCTAACTTTGTCTATTAGCGTTTGCCTTCAAAGCAAGCCTCCGCGTTGCCCGCTTATGCGATCGCATGGAGCCCCGCAAAAAAGTGTTCATTGAATATTGCTCCGTTAGCGGGAACGCTCAGCGTAATTCGATCGTCTTAGTTTGACTCCAGCCACTCTATGGTTGCGCCGAAACTACCCAAATAAGCAGCATACCATAAAACCTCGGGTTCATTGAGAAGACACATGTTGTGTTCACCACAGGCCATTAGCGTTTCTTTAAGCATGGACATGCTGGTTTTGCGCTATGGCGAATCACATGTCTTTATGGCAGTACCGCCACATGCGCCCAGATTTGAACTTATTTGCTTGTTTCGGCTTAAGGACTTCCCTTCCTCGCTGCTTCCACCCAAAAGACTTAGAGAAGAGTTTTCCAATAAAATTATGAATGATAACCTGCATTGTATATTGCGTTGATTCCTGATTCGGTGAATGAAAACGGCAGGCAACTATGCTTTTTTTGCCTTTTTTTGTGGGTTAATTTTATATCCAGGGAAAACAAATGTACTCCTTGTTCAATCGCATTCTAAAGCACATGAATATTTGCCAGTTTGAAATATATGTAATTCACTGCATATGTGTTTTGAATATTCATCAAATATAACCTAATAAGGTGCTAGCAGAATTTGAAACATCCTAAGCCAGAAGTCGGCAACTTGCAGCCTACGGGCCGCGCGGGGCTCCGGGGTAGTCTAATGAGGCCCCCGAACCACTTCAGAACCCCCGAAACACTTTTCCCATTTAGTTAGAGGACGAATGGGTCGTTTTGACCTCAAATGGGCCTAGAAAGAACAAAGCACTATCGCTTCAGTTGACATTGTCCCCCATGTTACCACTTAGTCATGTAAAATCTGCACTTGTTTTCTCTGCACACGTCAGAAATGGGGATTAATCTTCAAAATCCAACCTGAACAATGGTTTTCGTGCGGCTCGAACCTGGTGACATTGTTGTGAAAATGAACACGACTTCTATTTTAATTTCATACCATAGGTTCCATCCTGCGAATATATTATATTTGCTTGCAAAGCGAATAACCCATCTTTATTTTGTTGAATTGCAACCTTTTTTAGTTGTTGCAATGTAGCTTGTTGATTGCACACTATGTTGCTTGTATCATCTGTTTAGTTTTGTAAGCTTATGTTTTCTAAGCTTAAATCTTGTAAACATGTTTGCAGCTTGCAACGTTGGGAAATGCAAGGTGAAAATAAACATGAATTCTACTAAAGCTTCGTACATTATTGCTATGTCACCGAATTTTACTCTTCACCTGCAAAGCCACCCATCACCTTATTTGTCATCCTACCCCCTCCGGGACAGCTTCATGCAACTTGGCCCTCCACCCAAAATAGTTGCGACCCCTTCCCCATGTTTACGTGATTAGTAGGTGGGCGATTAAAGATTAAAAAAAAAACACAGGGGAGGTTGCAGTCTTATTTGTCTCAAAAAGCAGTTGATGTTTCAACGCATCCTTGAACTGGTAAAGTTTCTTAAATGGCAAGCGGGTGTTATAATTACTGTCACTACACACCTCAACAATTCTTTGTTTCTATGCGCTCTCACTGACATTACACAGTTCTAACGTTTTTACTTTTGAATCGCCAGAAAAGACACGAATACTTTTTTTCGAATCACGTCACGGGGAATGCCTTTTTACTATATTGTTTTGGGCTTGCATAGGACCTTGAGGAGCGGTTCCAACGTAGCCCTTCGCAACGTAAGCTAGCCTTTCGATGTAAATTCAAAATGTCTGTTTTTTGTATTGTAGACGATTGCGCTTAACATGAAGTTTCCTGCGTTGGTGCTGTATTTGAAAAATATCGTGAATACACATAATACACTATGAAATATTGCGAGTTTAACAAGTTAATTGACTTTTTTATTATGATTTCAAAGTAAAAGTTCGGAAAAGGAAGCTGATGTAAGGAATGTGGTCGGTGATTGGGCGTCACTGAAACTACATTTCGTTGCTATAGAGAAAATTGCCCTGGCCGTTGAGAATTAATAAATCGCCTGCTCATTACAAAAGACATTTGTCATTAGTAAGCGAAAATTATTAACCATAGTTTTAAGAGGTGAACATAATTACTTCTTCGTGGTTCCGTACTGCAATGAAGGTACAAATGCTGCATTTTAGGTACACGTTTAAGCATAAAGAAATGTGTTAGTTGAATATCAAACGCTAAATGCAATGATGATATAAAACTAAAAAATACCGGCTTTTCGCAGTAGCAGCACAATAACCATTCTAAAATTTTTCTTCTTTACCTAATTTAAAACTCCACGTAAACGTTTCCTCCCTGAACACATCTCTCTTTATGTTGGAACTGTGTAACTTATCAGCCGCGACCCTTTTGCTGTCCTTGATTCTTTGTTGTATTGTGAACTGAACATTCAAAGTGAAACAATGTTGGGTATTTGGAACCACCATATTACAAACTTCCACGCTACAAAAATACTCGCCCTGCAGCTGTTTCAGAACGACAGTTTTATTCTGTGTTGATTTCAATTATTTTAACAGCCCTAATATCAAAGCTTTAGAATTTCGCAGAAACAATACGCGCTCCAAAAACTTCTGGCCCTCCAATTTTCCACAAGATTGTTAATATAAATGCGAGAGACTTTTAAAGCACGTATTATCATGTTCATTTATTTAAACGAAAGAACCAGCGACCACTCAAACCGAGGTAAAATGTTTGCCGCAAATCATGGCATTCGGTATGAAGTCGTTTTAACGTCAATCGCTGTAAAGGGAGACACAAACTTACCAAGAAGAGTCAACAGAACGATGAACAGCTTGTTCATATTCCGTGCTAGGTTTTTGAGGGGGATTGAGGTAAATGCTCTACCGTGGTTCTGCTGCAAGCACATTTATAGCTGATTTCAAGGTTCTCGTATGCCTCATTGCGGTGTAAAAAGCAGGCGGAGAGTTTTATGTCACTCTATAAAAAGTTCGGAATGTGAAAATTTACAAAGTATCATCAATCAAGTGTGTTCAATGTTTGTTTTTATAAACGTCAGTTTTTTCACCTCCCCGTAAATAACTTATAACGAGCTGGTCATGTGCCTAAATGGCTTAAAACACAGCGAACACAGACAACCTTTAAGTTTAGTTATCCTGCCTAAGTATATTTCCACACAAACATTTCTTGATCGGTTACTAGAGTTCGTTTCTGGCTCGAGGTTCCTGACATTTCCACGTAGGTCGGAAACGGTCACATCAATGCGCGCGTGCTTTCAGCGTATAATAAAAGGACACAAACATATCTGAAATGTTTCTTAATTTCTTATCTACAGAAGTACGCGAGCACCAGTGATGTCATATCAACACAAGTACACGAGAACTAAGATAACTTCTTGGTATCTTTTCGTGCATGAATAACCGTTGTACCCAGCGATGAAGCCGCGTTTTAGAATACCAAATTATCCAAGAGATATTGAATAATCAATGAAACTTGTGTACTTAAAATAAAACTCAGATTTATCTGATTAATTTTGTTAAAGAGGCACTGAAATAGTAGTAATTAGGAAGCGTTCCAGTTAACAGCAAACATCTCAACGGGCCTGCAAGGTATCAGGGGTTTCCGAAATAAAATAATCTGCGGAAATTCCGAACATTGTCCACTAATGTGTAGCATTCTTATGCTGTTTTTCTAAAGTGTAAGAACTTTACAGCCAAATGTTTTTGTTTTTCATAGCTGTGTTTCACCAATCATCTCCATTTACAATATTATAACGATTACAGGTGCAACTACCACCAAACCTACATTTCAAAACGTTGCCCTACCAAATATACACGTTTACTCTATTATAACTATAACAAGTGAATTTTCCGCCAAATCTGCATTTTTTGTGGAAATGCAAGACATTAAAATGGTTCCCTATTTTCTCTATTTGTTTCTATTTTAAATATTTGTTGGTTTTTCAAAATTCTTTTCTTCCGATTATGTCAGTTCACGGTATAAAAACTATTATAGCTAGCACTTCCGCGAAATGTACATTTTTTGGAAATGCCGGTCATTACACGGTTCGCCACTTTCGGCTATGTCTTCCTAATTTTCTGATTGTCCCGTTTTTTGAAATTGTGTTTTATCAAATACGTCCATTTAAGCCATCGTAACGATTGTAATTGGACCTTTAGCGAGATGTACATTTTTGTGAAAATTGAGAGGTCTCAGGGTTCTTTCTTTTCGTTACTTGCTATTTTTATTTTTCGGGGTTTTCAAAATCCTTCTTAACAATTTATCTATACGCTATTGTAACTATCCCATATAAAACTCCTTCTAAATCTGCATATTTAAGGTAATGCAAGTCGTTACAGGTCCGGCTGTGGAGGTACTCGGCAAAGAATGCTAGCACTAAAAATGAATGATTCCACCTTCCTTGTGATTTGATTACAAAATGTACGTGCATTACAGTAGAACGGACAATTGGACTAGTTGGTAGATCTTAATCTTGAATGTGGAAGCGCTCACACAACAGGGACGGAAGTAGAAAACAGACTCGACACGGCGCTAGGATGTTTACCCATCTTCAGTGACACCACAGTTTTGTCACAGCATCGAGATAAAACCACTCAATAGCTGATAGAAGCATTCCACATTAAAAGGTCCGCAGATACATGTGTTATTGCCCCGTCAATTTTTATAACAGACAAAGAATATCATAACCAAGAAACAAACATATACACCCTACTTTAAAATTTGCGTCTTTTTGTTCTTGTTGCTGCGTCTTACTGCGCGAAATACGTAAGCAGGCGGACTGGCACACAGCACTACATCATCTGAGTCACGGGTCAGTGTGTGTGAATTCCCTCCGTTTTACTTAGGTGCCATGACTATGATGTGTAGACCGTCGTGCACTACACAGGCATTTTTTTCGGAGAAAAGCGCAGTCGAAGCTTTTGCCTTAAATAGAAAGGGTTTGTATGGCTCGAGTTCTTTGAGAGACCCGTCCAGCCTTTGGAGAACCCAATGGCAATCTTGCATACGTGGCGTCTGCGATAGTTGCGGGAATTCGCCCCTGGGAAATTCTTAGGGGCACCTAACTTTGTTTGCGTTCTTTGAAGGCGAAAACCTGGCGTTAGTTACTAATAATGTCTTTGCTGGAACATGACATTTGCGTATCCTTCTTTGCCTTGGTTTGCCGGTCTTTTTGCTCGCGATATTTCAGCCGGTTTTTCTTTGTGCAGAACCTTTGTGTGATCCTCTTTTTTAGGTACGTTTTTTTGCTTACGGTGCTAATTACGTCACGAAAAGGCTCGCTCGCCTCAGGTACTATATAATCTGTGTTCGGCCCGGCTTCTGCATATCTTTTGTACCCCCTTGTAGCACCGTCACGTCGAGATATGACGTAGCCCAAAATAACCCACTAGCTTTGGGTTATCACTTCAGAGTTTGTGAATTTTGTGAATGACCACATTTCTTCTCAAAGCTTTCTATGGTGGCACATCCTACTGAACAATGTACATGAAGAAACAATAACAACCCTTTTCGTCATACGCTTTCAACACGCGGAGACAGCACATTTCAGTTTTTTTGAACCCCAATAAATCCAGGATTCCATTTCAAAAATTCGCATCGAACTGAATGGCACATGTGTTTTTATAATTTTCTCTTTACTGTGGTGGTCATTTTCTTGATCGGAGAACAATGGCGCTTTTTTTGCAGAATGGAACAGTTGAGGCTTTCTCTTAACGGAAAATACCACGGGTTGTGAAAGTGTGTCCCACTGATCAGCAAAGATGGATTGATTCATCGATGAATTGATTGATTGATTGATTGATTGATTGATTGATTGATTGTTTGATTGTTTGTTTGATTGATTGATTGATTGATTGATTGATTGATTGATTGATTGATTGATTGATTGATTGATTGATTGATTGATTGATTAATAGTGGGGTTGAATGAGCCGAAGCTACAACTGGGCTTTGGAGCTCGACCCTCTGGAGGGCTCCGAATTAATTTTGACGACGTGGAGACCATTCATGTGCGCCGAAATCCCAACACTAGGGCATTTTAACTTTTCGCCTTCAGAAAACCAGCCACAACGACTCGTGTAAACCCGCCTTTTTAGGCACATCATCACAACGCCCTAGCCTCAAATCCCGCAGTTTTTTATTACAAAGCCACCACTGCGTAAGGTAAAGATTAAGGAAAATATAAGCGATTCATGTTAATTCAGAAAGAATAATAAAATTGTACTTGACTGAGACAGGACACAGGCATTCGTAAAAGAAGCTGCTAAAGAACCCGCCAAAAAGAGCTAAAACAGGAACAGATTTGAGGAAATAGGCAAACAATGCTTTTAATATAATTTCAAGTTCCCCAAAAGAAAATTTTCACATGTAAAAGCTACGGGCACGACACACGGCGTACATAAAGTTCGGTCTGCCATAACAAGAAAAATGGGAGCCGCTAAACTAATTTTACCGCCTTCCAACACTGCACAAAGAATTGTGCAGCGTAAAAAAATATTTGCAAATGACGGCGCCCTAGTGTGAGTGAACTATTTGTGCAAAAAACAGTTAAAACACCTACTACAAGGAACTAGAACTCCGCGAAACCGGCACAACGCTGTTAAAAACCACAAGTCGTCTTGCATAAGAGCAAGCCAAAGTAAAGAAAGAAGTCCAAGCCCGGCCAGCCCAGCCAATCACTGCCCCAGGTCAGTCTAACGAGACACCTACGCCCGCCGTTACCACCGCGCAGAGCACCTACACAGCTTTACACCAAGGCACACAATCAATGGACACAGCCCAAGACGCGCCCCAGGATGAAAAGACCATTGATACAACTCCCAAGAAACGAGCAAGCACGTCATCACAAAACCTCACTGAACTGACCAAATTGGAAACTAAGCTCGAATAAAAAATTGTAGCGCTCGCCAACACGTACGCCAGAACGGCTGCATTCACCGACCAACTACTGGCACGGATGGAAGAGTTGATCCCCACGTCCTTCTGCAACATACAAGAGCAGTTCGGCTTCATTGAACAGACCCTCAACCCATAGTCTGCAGCCCCATTTTTGCGGCGCAATTAGCCAACCACCCATACCTCCCAGAACGGACACAAGCCTCCACCTCCGCTACAATCACGTCCCAGCCCCAAGCCAGAATAGGATCGCTGCCGGGCCTTACGGTCTGGCAGTGGAACTGCCACAGTTACAACAAGAGAGCAGTGCTGCAACAACACATCAACACAGTAACCAAGAAACCCGACATCATCCTGCTTCAAGAAACGGCGGCGGTGACCCCCATCCTCCCCATGTATCGCGCTCACGTTAGTCCGGCGGATGGACGAGGTGTCTGCACGTTATTCGGTAAGAGACTCACGTTCATCGAGCATCAACTCAAACACGGCCGCAACAGGGTGGAATACACCTTCACAGAAATCCTTTCAAACAAACAACGAAAACGCAGCCTGTTTATCGCCAACATCTACAGTAACCCCAAGCACCACACACACAAATTCAAGCCCTACACTGTAAGCGCATACTAGCCGGAAATAGAGTTTTATCAAGTAATGTGCCCTGAAAAGTACCTATAGCAAAAAATGTACTGCCTAGTTATGGTGTAAAAACGTGGAGGAACAATCATGCTACTACCGTTAACCATCCCTGTAGTAAAAAAGAGGATTTAGAACGACCTAACACCATTTTTGAGACGGCGTTCGGTTTCTTGTATGCTACCACGTCCACAATGAACTCCCCATCTGGGATAATCATCTCAAGCGGGCGGTCGCCATGTTAGTCTTGTGTTGTTTCCGTGTATCAGCACTTCAACCGTGGCTCAATTCTAATTAGAAGGAGTAAGCAGGATACGACGGTTGCATGCAGCTACAAAACCGATACTGAACGTATACCCGTATAGATGCTTCAGCCAGCGCAATCACAGGCCGACAGCGCGGCCGTGTTGTTTCAATCTGTTTATTTTGGCGACAGGTGTTGTCTAAGTCTGCTGCTACAAAGAGATAGTTCTTGGCGTTGCAACAATTGCAATGTTCATCTACTTCACTTGCTTGCGCATAAATAGACGATTTAAATTCTTGTGATAGCGCGCCAACGCACCCGACTGCAGCGACTCAACTTGTCCTGGCGGCAGGACTTGCTGCAAGGGTGTAAACAACCTCCGTGCTATCAACGCAGCGCGGCCGGTGAATTCGTGCGGCCGGAGCTTCAAGCCTCGCCTTGGGCCATTGTTTTTTTTAGATGCCACGCATCTCATTCACCCGCCTTGTCCATGCATCCGGCGTCGGCGTCGTTGTTTGTCGGCGTCCACCCCTCCCCCATTCTCCTCGCCGCGCCAGCTTCGCTCTCCGCCGCTCACCCCCTCTTCTCTCCGATAGCGAATACTCTCTCGCGAGGGGCATTGGATTGGATTCGATTGGATTGGCTTGGATTGGCTCGACTTGGCTTGGCTTGGCTTGGATTTGGATTTGGATTGGATTGGATTAAAATGGATTGTTTTGGATTGTGTTGCGTCATGGCCGCGGCAGACGCACTGGCGCCGACGCGTCCCCTCACTGTTATGCGCGCTATAAAGCGCGGTGCCTGCGCCGCTCCCCTCCATCCTTCCAGCGCCGTTCCTCCGCTGTCCAACGCTGCCACGTGAACCCCCTATGCGTCGCAGCTACACAGGGATTCCCGCGAGTGGGGGTGGGAGTTTTTTAGAAGCAGAGCATCTGATTCACTCGCCTTGTCCCTCCGGCGTCGTCATCGTCGTCGTCGTCGTCGGTGTTGTCCACCCCTCCCCCATTCTCCTCGCCGCGCTAGCTGCGCTCTCTGCCGCTCACCCCCTCTCCTCTCCGATCGCGAACACTCTCTCGCGAGGGACATTGGATTGGATTCGATTGGATTGGCTTGGTTTGGATTGACTTGGATTGGATTGGATTGGATTTGGATTGTATTGGATTAAAGTGGATTGTGTTGGATTGTGTTGCGTCATAGCCGCGGCACGTTGCGTCATACCCGCGCACGTTGCGTCATAGCCGCGGCAGACGCGCTGGGGCCGGCGCATGTGCAGTACTCTCTCTTCCGCAGTTTCCTCTCCTTCGGGCGCACTGCGCATATAACCGGTGTGCCGTTCTCCGGCGAAGCAACATCCACGCTTGCCTCAAACACCTAGAGTCCACGCCGCTTTACAAGTACACCAACGTCGTCATCGACTGGGACCGGCTTATGCCGTCCCCTCAACGTTATGCGCGCTATAAAACGCGGTACCTTCGCCGCTCCGCCTATGCGTCGCATCTACACAGGGGTTCCCGCGAGGGTAAGTGGGAGTTTCCTTTTCGTTTGAGGACTAGTAGGGCCATTTGTTGGACAGATATTTATGTGCCGGTGGAAAGATATTTATGTGCCCCTGTCGAACGAGGAACGGCCGCTAACAGCATTTGGATACGGCGACAGCTGTGGACAGCTCGCTGGTAAGTGGCCTATCATCAGTTGACGCATTTGTCAAACGTTTGGATAGGGTTAAGTGCGATGTACGCGTGCCACAGACAGCACGTACACGCACAGGCAAAAAAAAAAGTGTACACTCGTCTTATTTTACTTGCTTGTGGGTTTTGGAGCTTGCATTCGCATTCTTTTGTAGGCCGGTTTGCAACAAGGCATTAGAAGTAAAATCCGGGTCATGAAATCGGCGTCGAAATATGTCGGCGTCGAGATAAAATCGGCGCGGCGTCGTTTCAAAGCCACGGGAGGGTTACTTCGTGCTGGCGGAAATCAGCGCAGTAAGACGGATGCGGGAAGGAAGGTAGAGAGGGCGGGGAAGAGGGTGCTCATATTTAACAGAAAGCGTCCTGCAAGAGGAGAAAGGGAATGCAACCCATCTGCATTTTTCCGAACTTCAGGACAGAGCCGCACACGGGTATGAAAAATGTGCTAAGAGCCTATCGAGCGATTAAATGCATGTAGTGTGGTCCATGACGGCGACGTGGTTTGAACCCGAAATGTTTTTATTCCCTTTCGGATGATAATGAGGGGTAGGCATACAATGGGGGCCTGTCAGCCGCCAGCTGAGGCCGCGTAATTAAAAACAAAAATTCATGTCCTTATGGAAGAGAACCGAGTTTGCCGTAGCATGACACAAGTCTGCCGGTCATAAAAAGAGATATCTGTTTTTAGAAGTGCAATGCACGCACTCTTTTGTTGGCAATAACTTAATGTCATGATCCATAGTAAGACCAGATACAAAAATTACTGGGATCATCTGACACTCAATTTTGACACGGAGAATGCAGCTCCAAGAAACGTGCTGTGGTTTTGCGTGATGGATACCTCTACAATCACGTTAACAGTAACTAAGGCAGGTGTATGTTGCCTGCAGCGTTGATAAGTTTGCGAGAATAGCGTTTGCATTTCAACTGTTTTTTTGTTGCCTTGCAATCATAAGTAATTTGGTGCCATGAACGAGGTTTACGTTAGCTTACAAGGCTATAGTACCGGTTGCGGCTACAAATGACCTTATGCACCAATCATGCTTGTCAGCACGGTGACACAGAATA